>JAASFY010001052.1:0-12693 GCA_023334035.1 Globisporangium okanoganense
GCCGTGTGTGCGTATGTGAGCGCCAAGAGAAAGCACGTGTCAATTGCGATCCACTGATTTCACTATCCTAAAAATCGAGCCATAATTCGAAGTCATGTGATTGGCTAAAAAGAATTATTTAAATTTCCATACAAACGAAAATCCCACTGTTTTGGGTGGGCGAGTTTTTCCGTCTTTACCTGTAGTCTTATAAGCCGGGAGTCTCTTCTAGAAAAAAAGAGTAATGGGAGACTGGAGCTCCAAAAAATCGAGCATTACAAAGAAGCTTCGTTAAAGTACGAATGTTCATGTCCCGCTTAAGTACGAAAGCGAAATCACATTTTGCTCAAAATCAAAACCTCTACAAAATCATATATTATAGAGGGGAGTCATCAACAGTCTTCTTCATTTGCCTTCTTCATTTGCTCATTTGCTCCCGATGGCGGTGCGCTTGGTGGTGCGCAACGGCGCGAAGCTGCTGCTGGGCACGACGGCCGTGGGCTCTGCGGGCGTGACGTTCCAGTCGCAACACGACGAGGGCTTCCGGCGCTCGCTCTACTTCTGGCGCAAGGCGTTCCCGATCTACCTGCAGTACCGCGCGACACAGCTCTACATGGAGCAGCGCGGGCTGCCCGAGGCCGAGCAGGACGCCGAGTACGACCGGCTGCACGAGCGGTTCGCGCCCGAGGTCTTCGCCATTGTGCTCGAGCTCAAGGGCTTCTACATCAAGCTCGCGCAGGTGGGCTCGACGCGCCCGGACTTCCTCGCCAAGCCCTACTTGGACCGCGCGGCCACGCTCCAGGACGACGCGCCGTCCAAGCCCATTGAGGAGATCATCGCGATTATCGAGCAGTCGTACGGCAAGCCCGTTACCGAGGTGTTTGACTGCATTGACACAAAACCGCTGGGCGTGGCGTCGATCGGCCAGGCGCATCGCGCGGTGCTCAAGGACGGCACGGAAGTGGCCGTGAAGGTGCAGCACCCGGACGCCGAGGGCTTCTTTCGATGGGACATCAAGACGATCCAGGACTTCTGCCGACTCTTCCAGCCAGCGCACCTGCCGTACCTCGAGGAGGTCGAGAAGCAGTTCATGACCGAGTTTGACTACTACGAGGAGGCCAAGAACCTCGACACGGTGCGTGCGAATATTGCAAAGAGCCCGTACGCCAAGCAGATCGCGATCCCCGAGCCCATTGTGCCGCTCTGCACGAAAGAGGTGCTCGTGATGGAGTTCCTCAAGGGCAAGAAGCTGCTCGACGGTATCCACGACCACCTCGCAGCGATCGCCGCTGACAAGGGCGTGACGGTGGACTTTCTTAAGCAAGACCAGGCCCGCAAAGACAAGGAACGCGCGGCACTGGGCCTCGACATTGAGTCGGGCCCCGACGCGACCCAGCTGCGCATGTACGCGATGACGCTCGCAGCAAAGCGCGCGGCACGCCGAGTCGGGCGCTTTGCCTACGACTACACGTGGGGCTTTGTCTCCCCAAAGCAGTGGGAGCCCGAGAAGAACTACCAGATTCTCAACATCCCCGAGGTGCTCAAGCTCGTCATGGACGTGCACGGCTACGAGATCTTTGTGAACGGCTCGTTCAACGGCGACCCGCACCCGGGCAACATCCTGTTACTGGACGACGGCCGCCTGGGCCTGATCGACTATGGCCAGGTGAAGCATATCAGCAAGGAGCACCGGCTGAACCTGGCGAGGCTCATTGTGGCGCTCGCCGAGGGCACGCGCGAAGACATCATCCGCGTGCTCACACAGGATATGGGCGTGCGCACGGTCAACAACAACCCGTACTACCTGGAGAAGCAGGCGCGCCTCATGATCGACAACGACGACCGCAGTATCACGGAAGGCATGAACGCTCAAGCCTTCGTCGAGTACCTGGACACGTACGTTTGAGTCTTTTGTGGTGCTTGTATCTGAGACTGAGTGGCTGACTGACTGGTCTTCTTATATATTATTACCACAGGATTGACCGCATCGAGTACATGCCCGACGACTATGTGATGGCGTTCCGCACGTCGCTGCTGCTGCGTGGCTTCAGCTACCTGCTGCACTACAAGTTCTCGCACTCGCAGAGCTGGAAGGACGTGGCCAAGCAGGTGCTCGCAGAGGCAGGCGAAGGAGAGTCAGCTGGTCCTGTTGCTGGGAAGTGAGAAGAGATTGCAAAAGAGATTTAGAGAGAGAGGCGAGAATTGGCGCCTCGTATAGAGAAGAATAAGGTTTTTGATTTCCAGAATAGAAAAAATTTCGTGTTTTGAGAAGCTTATAAACGTGCCGAGCGTTGCCAGCCACTCATTTTTGTTGCGAATGTATGAATGTAACCATTCGCCATCACGTGAATGCTGAAAGAAGTGAAAATGTAGCCATTCCGCGTGGTAATAAATGAGCTCTTCGCTGATATCTCAGTCGGCGACCCATGCTGATCGTCTTGTTGGCCTCTCACAAGTCCGGGTCTCCAGGCCTCGACCACGAGCAGCTGAGTCCAATGCCTGTGGTAATGGCAAGAAGCTTCGATTTAAATCATCCTTGTCTCATTCGAGCCGCAAAGGCGGGCAATGAGATGATACTGGATTGGTTGACTTGGATACGACATACGCAGAGGTTTCACCTTTTCCTTGTTCTCTTGTTATTTCCAAGCGCGCGCACGATCTTCGACCAACCAACATCTGGCAGATGAGGCACACACAATCCCAAGGCATGTGACTTGCAGTTCAAAATCTTAATCTCGCGATAACACCTCGAACCGCACGCACAATCGATTTCCGCACGTGACGCGCAATTGACAAGCAAGCCAGCAAGCAGCTCCGCGTATTCTTCCTCAATGGTGAACCCGTTCGGTCGGCTGGCTGCGAGGCTCTTTGACTCGAGAGCGACCCCGTCAGCTCTATCAGAAGCAGCTTTCCAGCCCAGTGACCTGGCTGTCGTCACGTCAGCACCAACTTCTTCGTGGTCTTCGCTCTTCAAGAAGAAGGCGAGCCGCAATAGAACAAAACATGATAAGCTCAAGATGATGGCGTCGCAACACAATAGCAGCAGACGAACGACGCTCTTCAGATGCAGCGATCCCCAGCAGCAGCATGGCGCCAGTGTGAAGTTGACAGGGTTCTGGAATGCTCGAAAGCCCAAGCACGTGGGAGCTGTGAACGACGAGAAGAAGCGCACGCAGCTCTTGAGTGCGGAGATGCGGATTCAGATTGCGCAGCTTGTGCTCGGATACACCTGAGCTCTGCGCGCGCGTGGTGATCTGAATGCATGTGCATGTATAAGTGGGAATTCTAAGCATGAAGTAGGCAGGTGCCAGTTCAGATGACGTCAAGCGTATTGAGAATTGCAGCTCAACACGATTGACGTACGTTATTCTCTGAACGCTATCGTTAGGATTAATAAAAGGAAAATAGTATAGCGCCACCGAAAGATATACCACCAACATCACTTGATACTGGAGCCAGGATGCTTTCAGCGACGTCCCTTGATGCTGCTGCTGCTGTTCTGCAGCAGACACTCTCGCTCGCCATAGAGTCTGTTGATAAAGGAGGAGACAGCGAACAAGTGCAAGCGTGAGTAAATAAGAAGAAACCACCCTTCATCACCCGATTAGCCACGAACCTGTCAAACTCCTCCGAAGGAATCGAGAGCATGGACGCATCGAGCACATTGATAAACTCAATCGCACTACGCAGGTTCACGAAGCAGTAGCCCGCCCTGTAGCAAACGACGCAACCCAAGGTCATGGTCTCCATTCTATCAGCAGTCAATCACGACACAACCCAGGCAGCTTCCACTTACTTGGACATGAGATCGGCGGGGTTCCGGTACGCCGAAATGTACTCGCAGTTGGAAAACAAGCGCGGGATTTGCGAGTGCAGCACGATGTAAATGAACACGGGGAGGAAGTCGTCAGCGCCTGGACGGCTCCCCGAGTCGCCTCGTGACAGGTTGAGCACGCTGAATATCACGCTGCAGCACCTCACGATGCAATTGATCTTGTCCCCCGGCGCGCGGAAGGAGTTGATGCGACGCAGTTCATCCTCCGCCATCGACCACACGACTTCGTTGCGCATGCACGGCTTGATATCCAGCATGTCTGGAGTCACGAACTGTTCGGAAATCAGAATTGTGTGAGGTTATTCGTAATAGGAATAGTCGTGCAATTTCTTAAGACTCAGGCAATAAAAACAGCCTGTTAGCACGTACCGATAGGAGTTTCATGCGTCGGAAAAGCTTGTCGTCCTCTTTCTTCCACTGCTGACACTGTGGGAGTTGGTTGAACGCGATGTCGACGAGCTTGTCCATCACGTACTTCTCGATCCCGTCTCTCGCCTTCGACAACATCATCTCCGACGCGTGACGCCACGCAGCGTGGCTCTGCAAAGTTTCGTCCATTTTCTGAAAAAAGTACTCGTACCGCCGCTGGAATTCGTGGTTGC
The DNA here is from genome assembly GCA_023334035.1 of Globisporangium okanoganense. NCBI lineage: Eukaryota > Oomycota > Peronosporomycetes > Pythiales > Pythiaceae > Globisporangium > Globisporangium okanoganense. Next base: position 4,417 of record JAASFY010001052.1, read on the forward strand.
CGTAGAAATCGTAATCGAGGTAGTCAGACGAGCGCGGTGGCCTCCCGTCACCACGTGGACCCAGAATCGATCCGATGAACTTGCGAATGCTGTCCAGAATGTCGCGGGACCCTGGAAGACTGATGCGCTCCAGAAATTGTGCGTACGTGAGCTCGTCTTCCTGCTTTTCCCTCTCAGCAATCGCACTTGCCGCCTTTTGCTTCTCTTTCTTGCGCTTCGCCTCTTCGTTGAGCGCGACATCGATCTCTCCAAACAAGTTTCGCTGACTCGCAGTGCGACGTTGGCTGCCACACTTGGACGAGGACCCGTCTGTAGCATCTGCGTCACTACCATCTTCAGGTTGATTTGATGAGTGACTGGAAGACGATCCTGAATGGCCGGAGAGCTGTGTGTCGTCCCCCAGGAGCCCAAAATCACTCACACTGAGCCGTCCCGACAGTTTCCGGTTTGCCTTTCGCAGGAAACCAGCAGACTTGGCAAAGTCTTCTTCGCTTGCGACGCTCCCTTTACGCTCCATGAATGGCGACTGCGGTGGCAGAACCTTCCGAAGGCTCATCTCCGGTGACGAAGCCACGGAGCGAGGTCCGCTTTTGAGAATGCCACCACTGTCTCCAAACAACGGCTCATTCTTTGGCGGCGAAGGAAATAGCAGTCGGTCGAGCATACCAGCACTCAGGACCTCGACGTCGTCTTCGATGCTGTGGCCTTGAGCTCCAACAACGCCTTCCCTTGAGAGCGACTCGATCGCGTCGTCAGCTCTCTGCTGCTGGTACCCCATCGAGTCCAGATGCGCTTCGAGCAGCTCACGCGCCGGTTCGACTGAAGCAGCTGCGCCAGGGTAGCGCCGCATGTTCTCGAGCGTTTTCTTCTTCGAGTGCTTGTTTGCGATCTCGTGTTGGCTCTTGTTTGGCGACTCGGTGACTTGCAAAAAACCTTGGTTCCGCTTGTGCTTGTGGACATCCGCTGGTACACGCGCTGCTTGCGTGGGGATCTTCACTGGATTGCTGATGCTGTTCCCACTTTTGCTGCTGACGGTGGATTTGGGAGGCGAGTTGGAGGCTGCGGCGTAGATCTTCGCGATCACTTCGTCCTGCTGCTCGACTGACGCCATAAGGTGCTGGCAGCGCTCCCTTAGTGACGCGATCTCCATGTCTCGCGCCACAAGCGCACTCGTCAAGTCTGCGACCTGGCGCCGCAGCTGCTCGTTCTCGTCCTGCAGCAATTCCCATTCGTCCACGTTCATGTTGTTGCTGATAGAAGTTGCGTTTGCTGTAACGGTAGCGCTCGTGGGACTGTTGTTGCTGTCGTCACGCTTCTCGTCGTCGTCGTCGTCGTCTTCGGACTGGATCGAGTCGTTCGACAGCGACACTGTGCGCGCGAATGAGCCGCTGCTGTCGGCCGCTTTGTTAAAGCGCTCGTCGTCGGTCGAAAGCAGCAGTCCATCATCGTTTGTCGCGTCCTCTGGTTCTTCACCACCGCCAAAGAGCTTCACGACCGCAAATGGCGCTTCACAATCGTCTGTTACACAGATGCACGAGATAAGCGCACACACCGTGTCAGTTAGCTCATCAAGTCAGTACACACACATGCATACCCTAGATACAGAGCGAGTAGGCAGACACGCAGCCGGCCAGTATCTGAAGAGAATGCGCGCGCGGGCTTGAACTTCAACATGGCCAGTCGGACGCAGACCCAGAAGCCCATGCGCACATAGGACCGCATAGTCATACAAGCGCACATATATATACACACACACGCCTGCTCATACAGAAAGCGCGTCGCGACGTACCACCGCTGCGGTCGCCGAGTCGCGCGTGCTTGGGGCTCGTGCGCCGCATCGTCTCGTTGCCTTCTCGCTTTTGTTGTGTTGTTCTCTTCCTCGTTGTTGTTTCTTCTTTTTTGCACAGAAAACTGAGAAACGCAGGCATATTTGCGTTATTTAGAGCAAATGTGCGTTATTTGTCCTGGAAAAAGACAATACAGTAGAACCTCCACACATGGATAGCAACGGAAGACGGATAACCCTCGCCCTAGGTCGATTATGCATGTGTTCTTGATTTCTTGGCAAATCTACCCTATACAAAACGTAGTATACTTTCGAGGCATACAAAAACGTAGTTTAAATGCTATCTGATGGAAGGACACCACAATCCTTCCTATTGAGCTTCTATAATAACGTTATTAACTGTAAAACAAGCTGAACGAGCACCGTCCATGATATGATAGATATGCAGTACTAGTATGTATGAATGCCACAGTGGTCAAATTAAAGCGGGTAATTTATCATCTCTCGCATAATTAAAAAAGGAACTCGGCTAAGAAACTTGTCGTGTTGTGCAGCATGTCTTGAGTGCTATCCGTTACCTCAAATCTCGCCTACATGTAAGATAATACAGTAGCATCCTAACATATACATAGCGATGCTATCCTCGGTGGATGAATCCAGACAATCAGCATCGGATCCTTGTCGAATGCATTCATCGCGCACATTACATTCAGTAACTAGGCAGTCCTAATGGACCCTGCATATTATTAAAACATGCTAAACAATCGTGCCATAGACTGCGGAATGCCGCGTTTATCGATGTTATTGGCATTGAAGTGCACGCGTATCGCTGTTATGTTCTCGAATCTAGTTTGTGTGTGTTTAAACGCGCTTAAATACGTTAGTTACAGATACGTTCCCAAACATATAGACTTTTGTATACTATCGCTTTACGCCGACCTCATTTTGATATGCATCCCTCGGTCAAACGGCTATGCTAATGCATAGCCTCCATACATACTATTAGGAGCTTGTTGGGAAAAGAGTCGGGAGAGCCCAAATGGCTATGCTAAGGGCGATTATGCATATGCAGTCTAACCATATGGAGAGATTATACTGTACTGTGCTGTAGTTAGCGTTATTCTGACATAAAACTGCATCATAGCGTTATTTTGAGGCTCAAGATTGTACTGAAGCGTTTTTATTCGACGAAAGGTCGTCAAGACGATCTTCTATTTTTTGATTGGGATCCAAGCTGATTGCCTTGGATCCAAGCAACACAACGACTTGTCATTAAACAACCAGCACAACACCATGCGTTTTCGCATTGGCATCACCAGACACCTTCTGCTGCTGCTGCTGCTCTATGTGGTGGCTGCAGTTGTGACAGCAGCAGCAACAATGAGCGCGAGCAGCTACGCGTCCTTCTCGTCCGCAGAGGTCTACTCGCTGCTGAGTGGTTTGTACCGCAATGGAGAGCTCGTCGCGGTTGAGAAGATCGCAATGCAAGTCATCAGAGAGAACCCAGCAGGTGTGTGCTCTCAAATTGCTACTAGTATTTGCATTGTGAGTGCAAAATTGACTGTTGTAACTGTCTTATGTTTGTAGCGGTAGCCGACATCAACTTCACCACGCCGTACGAGTACCTGGGCGTCGCACAGTACGCGCTGGGCGACCTGGAGAAGGCGACCAAGACCTTTGAAGAGGCCGTGCGCGTGAACGACCACGACATCGAAAGCTGGCTGCAGCTAGGGAAATGCTATCTGTACGCGCTCAAGATGCCGCAGGCCGCCGCGGCGCTCGAGAAGGCCGTGATGGAGAAAGGCGCAACGAAAGAGACCCACACGCTGTTCAAAGTGCGCATCTGGATGGCCGACTGGCACGACCGCGAGCCCATGCTCGAGCAGATCCAGGCGTTCATCGACGCCAACCTCAACTCGCTCACCTCGGTGAGCGCGCTCGATTTTGCCGAGTTCTCGCCGTCGATCATCCTCGCGCTCAGTCGCCAGGCTGCAGCGGACACCTCTGGTGGCAGTGGGAGCCAGGCACTCTGTTGTGACCGTAACGACCTCCACCTACAGACGCCAGCGCTGCGCGTGGGCTTTGTCTCGTCGGACTTTGGCGTCCACCCGGTCTCTACACTGATGCGCGGGATGCTCGAGATGTTGTCGAGTGCAGGTCACAGCGCCACGGCTGTGTATTGCTTCTCACTGACCGCCGAGTCGTCCTGGTGGCGTCGCAACATCTCGCGCAGTGTGGATCACATGGTCTCGCTCGTGGGCAAGGACCCGGCCGAGGGCGCCGCGATCATCAAGCAGCACGGCATCCACGTGCTCATCGACCTGAACGGCCACACGCTGCACTCGGGCCTGACCATGTTCAACCACCGCCCGAGTCCCGTGCAGATGTCGTTTCTAGGGTATCCGATGACCACGGGCAGCGCGAACATCGACTACTTCATCAGCGACGCGGTCTCGACGCCCGCCGAATACAGCGCCGAGATCTTCACAGAGAAGCTGCTCTTCCTGCCCACGAACTACATCGTGAACGACCACATGCAGCTGCTGGGCCACACGATCGAGGGCGAGCGGCCGCTGCTGCCACATGCGCATGGGGACGCGAGTCTCTTTGTCTTTGCGACGTTCAGCAACTGGCAGAAGATTGACCCAGCGATCTTCAGCGCGTGGATGGCCATCCTCGCTCGCGTGCCGCACAGTGTACTATGGTTCTTGCGGTACGCTGGCCACGAGGACGCCGAGAAGAACCTCAAGCGCGAGGCGAACGGGCACGGCATCGACGGCGAGAAGCGGCTCATGTTCTCAGATCTCGCGCCCTGGATTCACCACACACACTCCAAGCGCGCAGCTGATCTGATCCTCGACACGTCCATGAAGAACGGCCACACGACGATCATCGACGCGCTCATGGCCGGCGTGCCCGTGGTCACGCTCGAAGGCAACCGGATGAGCAATCGCGCTGGGAGCTCAGCGCTGCACTCGCTCGATCTGCACGACCTCACGGTCAATTCGTTCAAGGAGTACGTCGAAGTGGCCGTGCTGCTGGCTACAAACAGCAAGATGCTGAGCAAGCTGCGAGCCAAAGGCGAGGTGAATCGCCTGCAGTACCCGCTCTTTGACACGCGCAAGTACGCAACCAACTTTGAAAATGCACTGCAGAGCTCCTGGGCCGTGATGAAGGCCTCTCGCCTGCATGACAACAAGACTTCGTCGTTCCACATCTTCCCCGCGAGCCGCCTGGACCAGATCGCGCCACGGGAGTTCCCGATTCTCTCTGGACAGGACGACACCCACCGCGAGGACGAGTATATTGTCAAGGTGAACGACGCGGTCGCGGACAACAGGAATATCTTGCTGCACATCGGCGGCCACGTGGTCAAGCGCGATTGGTGGATCGTGGATGCGAATGACCGCGAGGACGTTGATTTCCACGTGCATATGGACAATTTGCACCCGTTCCCAGACAGCTCCGTGACGGCGATCTACGCGTCGCACGTGCTCGAGCACTGCCACTACCGGCTCCTGGATGAGGTGCGCGCGACGCTGCGTGAGTGGTTCCGCGTGCTGCGCCCCGGCGGCGCGCTCTTCGTGTCCGTGCCGGACCTGCTCGTGCTCTCGACACTCTTCGCGAACGCGACGACGACCGACTCCGAGCGGTTCTTCGTCATGAATATGATGTACGGCGGCCAGGTAGACGCCTTCGACGTGCACAAGGTGGGCTTCTTCGCGCCGCTGCTCGAGAGCTATCTGCAGGACGCGGGCTTTTGCGAGATCGAGCGCGTCGAGGCCTTTGGGCTCTTTGCAGATGCGAGCGTCATGCGCTACAAGGACGTCGCCATCAGTCTGAACGTCAAGGCCATTGCGTGCAAAGGTGACGGCGAGCGGATTCACGTCGACCTGCTCTCCAATGCCCAGCAACAGCCGTGAGCGAGTACGCGTTGACAGCATCATCCATCATGCAACTCAGCTGCCATGAAGCCCATTTTTCAGCTTTCGAGGGTGACGTGCGCCCGTGTCCCAGCTGAATTGGCGCCTGAGGTGGCCCACCTCAAATTTTCGCGAGATTCACATGCCTTCTATAAGTTAAAAGGGGTAGTTTAGGGCATGTTTTAGTTAATTCACAGAGGTAAAGTACGCTCAAAGAATTGATAGAAATTGGTATGATAAACTCGAAAAGATGATACCTTGCGAATTTAAACTGATAATTACGCATATTGAACGGGTAAATAAAAGGCAACAAATGAGTGTTCAATTCAATGTTGAATTGTGTGCAATAGCGTAATATCAGCAACAGTACCGTCTCAATAGCGTAATATAGCGTAATATTCGCGCTGTGTGTTTACCCAACGAACTTCACTCTCACTCGGCAGCACCACAACGCACCACAACAGAAAGCGACGCCAGAAAGCGAGAGCCGCGCGACGACACAAGAAGCAGCGGAAGGTAAGCCAAGGCAGCAGCAGCAGCTTCCCCACATACGACAGAGAAGAAGAAGAAGAGAGAACGCCCGTGTCCATCCGTCGATACCAAATTCAACAGCCAGCACGACGAGGTTCCTGTGCCCACGACGTGATCTTTGGGCTCGATCGGCGACCCAGCGCGTATCCCTGTGACGACGTACGTCTTGTTGATAATGGATAATGCACGTGTGGGAGCACTTGGCTGTTCACGTGGAGGGAATATGTGCGTCGATGAGGTATTAAAGTATGTGTGGGTTGTGTGTTTGTGTTACAGATAACCGCACGCGATCTTTTTCTAGAGACGTGACGTGGCAGTCGAGAAAAGACGGGAAGTACAAGAAAACAACCTGAAGAGAGGAGATCCTGCATTCCAAGACAACGAGAGTGAAGTCATGAGCGCCCCCACGAGTGCCTCGAATAGCACGACGACGTCGCCGCGCACGCTGAACCAGGAGTCGTGGAACCAGCTATCGGCGGCGACGCTCGAGTTTGGTGATCCGTATGGGAAGAGCAGCCAGGCGAGTCCCGCCAAGATGAGTCCGAAGTTCCTGCGATCGATGTTCGACCCGACCGTGGAGAGCAAGAACGAGTCTGAGTGTCTCTTCCGCGTGCGTATTTCGGGCATCCAGTGCCGCAACTTGCAGGGCCGCAAGTTTAGCGGCAAGAGCGACCCGTTTGTTGAAGTTTACTGGGACGACGAAGAGGAGCAGGCCCCGTATGCGACGCCCGTGATTAAAGCGGATCTCAACCCGAACTATAAGGGGGTGCTGATCTCGTTCGAGTACAAGGCGACGCTGAACCTCCTGCCGAAGAAGTACCTGGTTGCGAAAGTGTTTACAAACCGCAAGTTCCAGTCCAAGACGATGATCGGGTGCGCGAAAGTCGATCTCTGGACGGTCGCGACGGGTCCAGTGCACCACGACCACCACTTGATCGGGTGCGACAACGGCCGTATTGTGTTCAATTGCTACATGGAGCAGTGCAGCGAGTGGAACATTTCCGTGAGTGACGTGGGCGTGATGATGCCTGCGATCGCGAACGAACTGGATCGCCCCGAAGGCCACGATTTCCAAGAAGATGCATCGTTGCCGCTCAAGAAATTTGCAGTCAGCTACAAATGCACCATCGGCACGAGCGAGACTTTCTACATGGGCAACGTTTTGAAGCATGCGGAGAAGCGTGTGATGTCGGAAATCAACGACGTGAGTTTCCAGTCGCTTGCGAGACTCGCAGTGCTTTCGTCGCGTGTATCACGACCAAAATCGCAGCAGCTGCCGCCGTCGGATGAAGATGCATTTTCGGATCCGCTGGTCGCGGAGGATCCTGTGGGCGTGCAGTGGACGACAGCAACTGACTCCTTGCCGGCGATCACGCGGTACAGCACGTTTGATGAGCTCATGTCGGCGACGCTGACTCTTGAGGTATGTTTTGTTGCAGGAATCTGGAGTGTTTGTGTCGTGTCATTCACATGTTGCTGATTTTGGGTGTTTTCTGCTCGTGCTGTTTGTAGATTCGTCAACTGTGTGTGGGAAGAGGCCAGATGGCGACGGATCCGGATGGCGGCTTCCTTACGATGTTGGACAAGTACAACAAAGAAAAAGTGGTACGTGGACTGCGTTTGATTTCGTCAGTTTACGAAGTGTACATGGATGTTTAACATTTTTGTTTTATATGCACAGACAATTTCGAGCGAAGACCGTCGATTCGATGAAGAAATCCGCAACACGCTGCTGTTTGGTCAGACATGGCTGTCGCTCGAGAAGAGTTTCGAAGATGCGCTGCAGGAGAGAATAAAGAAGAAGTTCGACGCCGATCCGTCGCTTGGTCTCAACGGCCTGGGCTTCTCGGAGCAGTTTGTCACGAGCAAGTTCGAGCAAAGCCTAACGTTGAAAGGTCACCAAGTCGCTGTCATTTACGGCACCATCCTGTTCAAGAAGATCCCTGATGTTCGCCAGCTGCGTTGCGGTGTGATCAGTGAATCTGGCATTTCCTCATCCAGCTCAGTGATTGTTGGTGGTGTTCAGTCGTCCAAGAA
>JAASFY010001053.1:0-12684 GCA_023334035.1 Globisporangium okanoganense
CACGAAAAAGCCCGCGAGGATGAAGAGCTCGGCCACGCGCGTGAGCCAGCGCAGCGATCGGATCTTCACGCGTCGCGTGACGTCGCGCCCGATGATTGTGATCTGCAGCAGGAACGTGAGCACGCAGCACGTCTCGGACACATCGTTCATCTTGTGCACGAACCTCTCGTCTGCGAACGAGAAGAGCGTGAGGCTCGCGAAGCCCAGGAACGCGCTCGTGAAGATCATCATCACGCGTCGCTCGCGCCGACGAGCAAAGTACACGGTCACGAGGTACTGGAAGATGGCAAAGTTCATGAGCAGCGTCCACGGCAGCATGAAATGCTGTGCGAGCTCGAACATACGATTGCTGGAGATTCGAACCATGGCGATGGCTTTGTAAGGAAGGAAACTGGTGGTCCTGGGAGGCTCTTGAACGAATGCGCCAAGCGAGTGGCTTAACCGCTACTGTGGCATGCCAAGGCGCTTCTTAATCAGCGCTGAGATGCGAGGTCGGTGGTCAGGTAGGTCGCCGAGCTATTTGAAAACCACCACCGCAAAGAAATAGTGGACAGCCTCACTTCCAACCTGGGCGGCAGGAGGAGGGGATCTGAGAAACAAGATTAGCCGGAGGTGAAAATTGCACGCAGGTTTCTACTTTCCAAAGTATAGAGGCTACTATTATTAATACAGAAGTTGACGAGCGCTCGAAATATGAAAAGTGTAGTCCCCGATAATGGGATGTGCACATCGGAGGTCTTGTATACCTCGCGTTTCTTTATTCTGATGCTTTATTTAGTGTATCAGTTTCTCAAAGTGTTTAAATATCACGGTGATTATATCCCGCCACAAAGGAATAGTGATCATTAATCAAGCGCTCAGAGTTCTTCGATCTGATCGATCACCTCTCAAGATCCACCCGACAATGTTGAAAATCTCATCTTTGGGCTCTAAAAATGAACCTCACACCTTCGTTTGTCATTCACAAGAGACTTTGTTCTTCAAACAGAGTTTGTACGAGATCCCTTCACGCTCGACAAGATCCCAATTCCAACGACATCGTCTTAATCCTTACTGAGAAACCAGCCTTGAGGCGACCACCATGTTTTTGTGCTCCGGGGGGTTGTGCTCCGTCATAGCAAAATAGATCGGCTCGGTCGCTCATCGAGCCTCAGTCGCCATCAATTCACACTACTTCATGCGCACCAACCAGCTCAGCAATCGCTAGTCGTCTCCATAGAGGCTTACAACGTATCACTCGTCATCTCCATAGAGGCTTACAACTCAGTATCACTCGCTCGTCATGGTTCTCGTCTTCGTCGACCGCGTGTTTGAGCTCGCACAGCACTTTTGGCTCCCGTGAACGCTGCTCACGAACTTCTCAATCTTCCATTACCTCGTCACGGTCTACGTGCCCCGCCGCAGCGAACGCCGCGTCGCGCTCCTGCTCGCCAGCGCGTTCCTAAGCTTCGCGAGCCTCACGCTCTTCTCGAGCTCGGACGCAGACTTCGTCACCCGCGTGAACGACATCTCGGAGATCTGCTGCTTGCTCACGTTCCTGATCCAGATCACGATCATCGGGCGTGACGTCACCCGGAAAGTCAAGATCCCGTCGCTGTGCTGGATGACACACATCGCCGAGCTCTTCATCGTCGCGGGCTTTTGCGCCATCTTCGTCAACATTGTCGCGGATCTCGCGTCCCTGGTGGACGTTGCGACGCTCGACATGCTTGACAACATTGTGGAGAACTTGAGTCTGGTCTTCATTGCGTTTTTCCGGTTCTATTACATGGCGCTCTCGCAGGGCGGCTTTCGCGAAATGGCGCAGAACCACAAGCTCGAGATCGCGGCCTACGCGCTGCTCATCACGCACGAGTACCCGTTCATGGCGCTCAACCGGTTCACTGGGGTTTCCTGGGAGTTTGTTCAGGCGATCTACATGCGCGTGCTCATTGTCGCGTGTATGGCGATCACGATTCGAGACAAGCTCCGCGGTAGCAGCCGTGGCAAGAAGTACGAGGCGAGCAGCAGCGTCAGCAAGGACCGCAGGGGATCAGCGAATTCGGGTACCGCTACGACTGGGAAGAGCGTGGTAATCGTACGAAACGACCGCCGCTCGTCCATCGTGCGGCCCAACACGATCCACGTCGTCACGCCTGTGATTGACGCCGTAGCGCCGCATGACTGGTAGGACTGGTAGGATGATAATGACACGATAGGGTCACCGTAGGTTCTCAAAATCGGATACATATATTTTCTTTGGTAAAGATATTAAGAGAATCAAGCGCCCAAATGAGACACAAGCTCCTCCTATCAGTAAGTTGGCTCTTAAAGCCCTCACGGGGCCCTTTCGCGTGGTGATGATCGCCTCAATGCTTAGAGCATGGCGTACACGACAGCGGTGGCGAGGGCGGCGGTGGCGGCAGGCGCGAGCGTCGACGCGCCGCTGGTCTTGGTTGTTGGCGCCGGGGTCTTGACGACGGCGACAGTCGCCTTGGAGCCCGAGCCCGACGACGTGCTCGGCGCCGCGGTGGTGGCCTTTGGCGCCGCTGGCACGGAGCTCGGGAGCTCTTCGATGGTCAGGTCGTCGTCGCCCGAGCCGGCGTTGACGGTCGAGGCCTTGGATCCCGAGCCGGCCGAGGACGACGCCGCGAAGGCGCTGACTGAGATCGTGCTCGCGGTCGAGAGCTCCGTGGCGGTCACGACCTGCTGCTGGAGGGACTTTTCGATCGCCTGGACGAACTCGAGCTTGCTGACCTCGGTCTTGAGCTTCTGGATCTCGGCGGCGAGCGTCTCGCTGTCCGAGGTCGTGGCCGAGGTCGAGGCCACGGCGAGCGCGGCCACGAGGAAGACGGTGCTGAAGAAGCGGGCCATGGTGACGGTTTAATGAGTCTGCTGCTGTTGTGCTGTGTGGTGTGTGCTGTGCGAGGAGAAAGCTGGAGTGAGCGAGCACGTACTGTACTTGAAAAACCTGCTGACGCACAAACCCTGTATATTTTATAATATTGCTACGTCGTCCTCGTATAATTGCTATGTCGTCCTCGTATAATTGCTATGTCGTCCTCGGATAACTGCTATGTCGCAATCGTATACGAATTTGTATGCTCTGTGAGGTATACAAATTCCGACATTAGAAGTAATAACAATGGCTTCCACAATATCAAATATACGAGGACGACATAGCAATATTATAAAATATAATACATAGGAAAGGGTTTATGTCATCACGTGTTTCTCTTGCTAAGCAGCTTGCTGTCGACAATATAGAGATAAAGCGACAGCATAGAGAAAAAGAAAGAGAGAAAGCCTGCGATCGAGTCGTTGTGACTCACAATCAGATGGTGCTCACATGTCGCAGATGGCAGAGTGATGGTCCCCATCACCTATGTTCGGTCTCTGTTCATTTGGAAAAGGGTGGGCGACATACTGCAATGTAGGTAATAATTCAGAGGTCATCTCTCCTCCAACGATGAAACTGAACTTCCGAGCCACTGATGAGACTGTGATGAGAATGAGCTTCCGAAAATTCGAGTAAGTACGACGCATTTCCGACTTCAACATCAAAAACGAATGGCTCGAACGCTTCTCAGTATAATTTACTACGAGCTCGAGCTGCTCTTCACCGAGGACGCTGCTTTGGATCGCACCTCATCAGCAGCAGCAGCACTAGTAGCGTCAACAGGGAACTCAGGCGTGAGCTGTTCTAGGAAGACGACGCTCGGGTGCCGTCTCTGATACACGCGCTTGAACGAGTACATGGTCATGAGCGACGGCCGCAAGGACGCTCTCCGCGTGGTGGTAGCGATCGTCGATGTCTGCGGTACGATGGACGACAGGTTTGGCTGGTTCATCGGTCCTCTTATACGGCTGTTGCCTCTCTGCCTCTTACCCTCGTCGCTCTTCTTCTCGCGCGTCGTCACCCACGCGCAGAGCAGCACGAGTGTGCGCAAGTCGGTATTGCGGCTGCGCTTGGTCGTCGAGGCGTAGATCGCGCAGAAGTAGAGCGCGATGACAAAGTTCGCCACGAGCATCATCGGCAGACAGAGTCCGCGCTCGAGTCTATGTTTCCAGGGCGATTCGGGGCTCTGGTCACTGGCAGCGGAGGTCTGCATCGTAGCGTGGGCTTGTAGTGTGGATGAGCGAATCGACCATTGGTGAGGGCGTCTATGGAAAAAAGAGGGCTCTTGCAAGATCCAAGCGTATAAGACGAGGTTAGAGGAGCTCTTGTGGGGTATTTTTATACGAGCGGTGTCGGCAACTGGAGTGCAGATTCGTCTGCAGCAAGCGTCATACTGATGGCGGGAGCTCTTTCTGGTGGCGGTGGTGGTGGTGACGGTGGAGAGACCAGGAAAGTTGTGAAATGGTGATTCCTCCTTCCAGCAAGGAGAGAAAAAAGCCCAGGAAGGCCATGAGCTGCCAGGTGTTCGTATTTTGAACGGAACGGAACGCGGTGGAACGCAATGAACTACTTCATCAAGCTCTGGAACCAGGGCTACTTTGTCCAGGAGAAGAAGCTGTCGACGCTTGATGATCCCACGGGCACGGGCGGCAGCAGCGGCGCTCTGGGTCTGACTGGATAGGAGCACTCGCTGTTGAGCGCAGCGCTCGTGGTCAGAGTCGCGGTGTTTTCTGGAGTATTGTTGACAAATTGACAAAGATTACGACATATATATCGACAATGTGTCAAAATATCAAAATGATTATGATCCGACCGACCAAAACAGCCGACCAATCTTCACGTCAAGACGTGCGAACTTGATAGTAGTGATACATTTCGGCTTTTCAAATCAAAATGAAGCAATCGTACTCTAGAGAAGTTTGATTTCAAAAACCAGAAACTATAAAAACTATCAAGTTCACACGAATTGACGTGGGCCTGACTTGACTCAGAGTATCAGATATATCTCAGAATATATCAGAGGATTGCGTATTTATAGACAAAAACTGCAGTGTCGAATTAAATGTCTAAAATGTCTGACAAAATATGAAGTTATCTTTGATTGGCTCGCTGTCTCGCACAAACAGAAACAGAAAACTCAATCTATCATCATGGTGCGTGGTGGTGGCTGGCAGCGCGCAGCGCGTGAGCAGCTCCGCCGCATGGGTGCCAGCAGCAGCAAGACACTGCAGCAACCTTCTCTTCTTGCGCACTCGGTGGTGGTGCCGCGTGCGCCTTTCCTGCAGCAGCCGCTCGCCGTCGTGGGCTTCGCAACGCAATCGTCGTCCTCTTCTGGCAAAAAGAAGCTGCCGTCGTTCGCGATCGCCGAGGCGTTCGAAGGCCTCGACGACGAGAGTGACGATGACGATGACGATGACAACAGCGACAGAAAGCGCCGTGGTGACGACAACAGCAGTAGTCCTGAGAGCGAGGAGTCGAAGCGCGTGTCGCGCGAGTTCATGCTCGCGATGGACAAGAAGAAGAGCTGGATGCAGACGCTCGCGCAGGAGCGCAAGTACAAGCACATCGTCAAGACGGTATTCGACTGCTACGCGCCACTGTATGCCCAGCAGCCGTCTCTCATGGCCACCAGTTCATTGCTCACAAAGCTCTTTGACGAGAGCACAGTGGAAACCAAGTACCAGCCGCGACTCTTCAACGACACGCTCACCAAGATCACCGAGCAAGAGGCGCTCGCTCTGCTTGTGATCGCACGCCAGGGTCCACTGGCCACTGCGGTCTTTGAACACCGCCGCTCGCTGGCAAATCAGATCGCGGCCTTATCGTCCCAGGTGATCGTCCAGGGTGAGAACGTCATGAGCGACACGATCGTCGACCTCTCGGGCCACTTCCGGTCGTTCTACTCGTGGGGAATGGGCGCTTATAGCCTGGTGAACGACCACGACAAGCTCTTCGCGCTCTACAAGGAAGCTGCGGACGCAGACGTTTACCCGACGGCCAACATGAACGCGTCGTACCTTAAGTCGCTGGTGACCGTGCGCCGCCCGAGTGACCAAGTGTTGGCGTTCTACAACGACGTGGTCAAGAACAACCGTCCGACCAACATCTTCTTCTACCGCCAGATGCTCTTCTTCGCGAGTGTGAACCACGACGCCGGCCTGCTGCTGCAGCTGCTCGACGACATGAAGATGAACGGCTTCAAGCTGCGCGCGGACGACTACCTGAACGCAATTAAGACCTTTGACGACCAGTACTACCTCAAGCCGCGCAAGTCTGTGAGCAGCTCGTCCAAGCGCGAGAGCGACGAGATTAAGCTCACGACCCCTCTCGACACGTACGCCTCGTGCACCACGCGCATTGACGACCAGGAGGAACACCCAGAGCTGTACCAGGAGCTCGACGACGCCGCACACTCGGTCGTCGCACTCTTTGAAGAAATGGTCGACGAGGAGCGCCTCACGCCCAAGAGCGAGCTCTTCTACCCACGCGTGATCTCGGCCGCCGTGTACCTGAATGAGCCTGCGAAGGCGCTGGCATTCCTCGCGCTTCACGAGAAACACTGCCCAGGTTTACCACTGCACCACGCCGGCGTGCGCATGGCCGTGAACGCGTTCCTGCTGCTCGACCAGCCGCAAGAGGCCTGGGACTTTGTGCGTAAGTCGTACGACCGCATCGACCAGCGCGAGTTCCCGCACGTGGCCAACATCATCGAGTACCTGTGTGTAAAGAACGACGCGGCGCAGCTCGTGAAGCTGCTGAACGACGCCAAGGACATGCACATCTTGTCCTTCTTCTCGAACAACACGACCAAGATCCTGCTGCCAGCGTTGATCCGCAGCGTCGAGTCTGTGAGTGACGAGCAGCTCTGGGACACGGTCTGCCTCTTTGAGAAGGTGTTTAGCGTGCGCTCCAAGCCGTACGCGTACTCACAGTTCCTGAACGAGTGCGTGTTCCGCAAGCGCTTCGCTGCTGCCAAGCGCGCTTTAAAGCAGCGTGATGAGCGCCGCGTGGGCTCGCTCAAGACCCGCTTGGGGCTGCGCGTGATGACCACGTTCTCGGACGCTGGTGACGTGGCGTTTGTGCCCGAGGTTTTCAAGGCCGTGGACCTCAAGGCCGCCAAGCAGGACGAGCTCGTGGAGATCTGCTGCTTCGTGATCCGCGCCAACCAGCAGCTCGAGCGATTCGACGAGAGCCAGCGCGTGTTTGCAAAGCATCTGCAGCCTCTGCTTGCGAGCGGGAAGCTGAGTGAGTTGCCTGAAGACATCCTCGCTGCCGGTGGAGGTCAGTGAGCTTCAGATGA
Organism: Globisporangium okanoganense; assembly: GCA_023334035.1. Lineage (NCBI taxonomy): Eukaryota > Oomycota > Peronosporomycetes > Pythiales > Pythiaceae > Globisporangium > Globisporangium okanoganense. The sequence goes on from JAASFY010001053.1 coordinate 7,179, forward strand.
GGATAAACCTTTGAAACTGACTATCAATCCTATTGAATAGAATATGCTAGCTACAATACCTTTCAAACAGAATGCTCATCTCATCCAACAGCATATGCTCACACTTCCTTTTTTTGTGTGCGGCTGGCTATCAATCAATCAATCAATCAATCGGACCACCGCAACGCGTAAGACAGCAACAATGCTGCTCAGGGCCCCGTTGGCGGCACTCTCTAGGTCGGCGATGGCGTCGCAGCGGCTACGCGTCCTCGCTGAGATTGTAACCACGATTCCTGTGCACGCGCAGGTACCAGTGGGTATGCAACAGCAGCAGCGCGCGTTCTCCCAGCAGAAGTCGCACGCTGGGAAGAAGAAATCTGCGGCCAAGGGGGCAATTGCACCACGGCACCGCGCCATCGCAGCTGGTGCCGGCAAGATGGATCTCTACTTCCAGCGCGACAGTGAGCAGAAAGAGCACCGCGAGCGCTTCCAGCAGCAGAGCGCACGTGCGCAGCGCTGGATGGAGTTCCGCGCGGCTGCGGGCGACTACGCAGCGCTCGTCAAGAGCGTCGCCGACAGCTACGAGCCGCTCTTCAGGACCCACCCTGCACTTGTGGGCAGCGTGTGTCCATTGAATGAGCTGCTGGCCAAGACAGTGGCTACTGGCAGCGAAGATTTTGAAGACGACTATGAAGCTGGGGATGAAGAGATCGAACTGGCTCGTGGCGAGCGCCCCACCGGCCCTCGCCAAGTGCTGCCGCGGTACCAAGAGGGGCGCACCAAGATGATGGAGCAGCTGGCGCTCGGGTTCCTTTTCAAGGGTCGTCAGAACGAGCTCGCAGTTGCCGTGTACGAGAACCGGCGGTTCATTAGCGAGACGATCGCCGCCAGCGGGCTCGCGCAGAACGACCGCGAGCGGCGCATGGTGCATGAGCACTACCGGTCGTTCTACTCGCTGGCCACGGGCGCCTACGCCGCGCTTAACAACCACAAGATGGTCGTACAGGTGTACGAGGACCTCATGGCGTCGAAGCAACTCTGGCCAACCGTGGCCATGAACGTCAACTACGTGCGCGCGCTAGCCGTGCTGCGCCGCTACGAGGATGTTGAGCGCGCCTACAGACAGATCAGCGCGTCCGACGGCTTCCAGAACGTATTTTTCTACCGCTGCATGCTCTTTTACGTAGGCGCGTCGAGGAATACGGGGGTTTTGCAGGATGTGCGCGCCAAGATGCTCGAGCTGCGCTTCGAGCTCCGACCGGTCGACTATATGCACTGCATGCGAGCGTTCGACGGTTTATATTACTATACGAGTAATATTATAACAAGCGATCATCAGCCGCAGGTGCCAGCGATGCCCACGTCCTACGTGGACTATCTGGCGCTCCAGAATAGTGACGACGAAAGCCAGGATGAGGCCACGAACGCTCGTGTTCAAGAAGGCGCTCGCGGAGCCCTGGCGATCTTCGACGAGCTCTTAAACAGGAACAAGGACGCCAAGAAGAACTCGGTGCTAATCCCGGAAGACCTGGGCAAGCCACTGTACACTCGCGTGCTCACTGCAGCGATCAAGCTCGGTGACCATGAGCGCGTGGCGTCGATCGTCGCGATTCGACGCCAGCGAGGCAATGCGCCGCTCTGCGAGGACGCCCTCCCACTCGCAGTGACTGGGTTGCTGCTTGGAGATCAGCCTGAAGAAGCCTGGCGTCTCGTCCAGGAAGAGTACGAGCACACGAGTCCACGGCCACGCGTGCACACTGCCATCGTGGGCAACCTGCTGGGCTACTTGACTATTCACCAGACGCACAATTTCCTGATTCTCAAGATCCTCGACGATTTCAAGCGACGCGCTGCTGTAGCACCGGCGACCGTGCCGAACCTCCACGTCCGAGTGGTAATCGACACGCTGTGTGCCGATAGAGAGCTACTGGACGACAAGCAGCTCTACGAGGTCGTCACGAGCCACAACGCGGTCTTCAAGGTCACCAGCCAGCCGTTCTGGTTTGCCAACTTTCTCACAAGCTGCCACGAACACCAGCGCCTTGCGGCCGCGAAGAGCGCGTTCCAGGCTCGCAATCTTCAGGAAATCCCGACGATCCCCGTGGCGCTCGCGATTTCGCTCATGAAGAGCTACTCGGAGCTTGGGGACTTTGAGTTTGTCCACAGACTGTATCAGGCTGTGAAGCTCCTGACAAAGACGGACCGATGTGAGGTGTGCTACCTGGCGATCCGCGCGTGTGCCCAGGTTGAGTGGCTCGGCGAGGACGCGATCCGAGAGATCTACGAGACCTACCTGACGCAGCAGCAGGGCTTGGAGCTCCCGGATGATATTAAGACGCTGCTGCAGCTGTAGCTGAAGAATGGCAGAGCAATTGGGACCGATGACAACGCACAAGGGCTTTATAGAGAGATAGCCGACCAAGAAATCCAATGAAACAAGTGCACGAAGAACACCTTTCGCGATACTACGCTACCGGCTGCTCCGGTTGTGACACAGCAAGTCACCAATGTGCTGAGCTGCTCCGCTGTGATCAAAACGGTCGTTTCACAACGAACCAGATAGAGTCCACCTCTTATGGCACCAAGCAGCCGTAAGTTGATGGATATTATTAGGAGTAGCTCCACTGGACGTTTGTTGTTGTGCTTGGCTGTGTGGATCAGCTATGCGGGGCGTTCGAGCGTCAGTCGTCGTCAGTCTTCGTCATCGCCTCGGTCGTCAGTCGGCCTGTGCAAGTGATGATAGTGGCACAAGAAGCCCAGGACCGCGCGGCTCGGCTCACGTTCCAGCCGCTGTCGCTGGTGCTGAGCTTTGGTCTCTTTCAGTTCGTGTATGTAGCGTTCTACCGTCGAAGGAGGCAGCTTCGCGTCGTGCTGCTAATCGCGAGTGCGCTAGTGGGCATTGCAACGCTCGTCCCACTCGTATATCGAGACAAAGAGCTGCTGCACCAGCTGAATTCTGTGTCCGAGACGTACGCGACGCTCAGATTTCTGCTCCATATCGTGATCATCGGTCGTGACAGCAGCAAGAGGAGCAATTCAAGGAGAAACTGATTCATTGGGCAGCTGACTCTTGTTGCCGAAGGGTTGGCCATGATCCAGGTCGTCGTAGCGGTGCTCGAAATTGTCGAGATGCTGCTTACGTCAACACAATGACGGCGAGTCCTGTGAGTCCGCGTACGACCGATTCCAGACGAATGAGAGTCGCCGCGACTCGAGTAAAGTCAGACCAGAGAGAGTGCTGAGGTTTGCAGTGGTCGTGCCATTCACAGCGTCTATCGACTGCAGTGAGCACGACCTCAGAGTTCCACCAGAGTCCCCTGAGAAAGTGCAGTTGTTAAGACCCAACAAGCCAGCCCCACAGTCTGCCATTGGAAGAAAGGCATAGCGAGGCTCGAGTTTCTTATTTGAAATTTGAGATCCGACAATGGGTGGTGGTTGGCGCCTGATGCCTGATGCCTGATGCCTGATGCCTGCGCTTTGGCTTTTCATGCCGTCATTCCCAGATTTCCTCGCAAGCCCACACAAGCCTCAAGCCCACACAAGTCTCAAGCCTCGAAGAACACCAACGACCCTCACCAACAGCAACACCAAGATCACCATGCTCGGCTTGCACACGCTCAGACTGTTGCTGGTGCTGGCCATGTGCTTTACGACGTGGAACGCTCACGCGAGTGGTGTCGCAGCGTTTCCGAACGGCGACGACGACGCTGCTCAGTTGACGCCTCGAGAGCTGCGCGTAACGCCCAACGACACTGACAACGACCTCACGCTTCTGGAACGCGACTTGAGCGAGAAGCAGACCGACAACAACGAACACCGCCAGCTCTTCCTGATCACGTCCATGATCTCCAATCTCCTTGGCCTCGAGGACGACAAGAAGGATTCCTCCGCCTCGGGCTCTTTGTCCAGTGGTGCAAAATCGATTCCGATGCCGTCGCCAGCGCCACAAAAGCCGAGTCCAAGACCGAACGCTACAATGTCCAAGCCGAATGCCACGGTGTCCAAGCCGAATGCCACGGTGTTAATGCCGAATGCTACATTGTCGCCAATGCCCAAGCCATCGCGAGACCCACTGAACAAGATCGCGTGGTAGATCGAATCCCCCAGCTAATAGTATCCTCTTGCTCGAGAAGACAAGGCTGAGAACAGAGTCCAGACTCGTGCATGCGTGGACGAACCTACCGTACTCCTAGAATTCTAGACTCTAACTGATAGTTGTTTTCTGAAGTCTCTATACTAGGGCTCAATGCTGTAGTGGCCTAAGTAGCTCGATCTATATCGATTAAATCCGAGCCCGAGGGCTTCAGATGAAGCCGTTAATAATCGCGTTTCGAAACGAATGAACGCAGCATATCAAGAGATTAAAGCCCCACCTGCGAGCCAGCTGGAGTCACACAGATAGAAATGCAATCCTCCCAGGTCCGCTCGCTTATTGCCTGAAACTAATTAATCTCTCCTCTTGTCAGCGCCATTCACTGGACATCTCACTTCAGCATTCGCTTGCTCATTCGTCCCTAGACAACAAGACACGAAGCCTCAGTCAGAAGATGGCGGCGATCACGGACAAGCAGATGTACCGGGCCGCGCAGCTTGTGCTCCTGCCGCTCATTAGTTTCGCGCTCTGCCAGTACCTCTGCGTCATGTACTACAACCGGCGCAAGGAGCCCCGTGGGATGCTGTCGCTGGTCACAGCCACGCTCGGGTTTGTCGCGCTCGTGCCACTCGCGCACCCGAAAGAGGAGGTGGTGCACCACCTGAACGACATCTCGGAGGCCTGCTGGACGCCCACGTTCCTGCTGCAGATCACGATCATCGGGCGCGAGAGCAACCGGAAAGTCAAGATCAAGTCGATTCATCACATGACGCTGGTCGCCGAACTGCTCATCCTACTTGAGCTCGTGGTGATCCTGCTGGACCTCGTCGAGGTCTTCAACCCGAACGTTGCGCGGTCCATGTCCAAGGAGATGAACCAGACGATCGAGGACGTCTTGCTCGTGTTCATCTGCGCCTTCCGGTTCTACTACCTCGGGCTCATCAAGGGTTCAAGAACCTGCTCAAGACCAAGAAGAAAGAGCGCAAAGTTGATGAGCAGCGCCAGCGGCATGCACACCACGCGGTCGTAAAAGTCGATATTCGCCTGCGCAGGCGCCATACTCCGAGCCTAGCGCCGAACTCTGCGACTCTCGACTTTGAACCCAGGCGTGGCGCAATGAATGCCTGAATGATCTGTGTGTGGACGACGTGGCCCCGCTCAGAAGGTGCGAGTGAGATTAAGCAGCCCATAGGTAGCTGAAACCTCCGACGAGTGAATAGCGGGACGAGTGGTCCAGGCTATTTCAGCGGCCCTCGCCCCATGTTGCCCAGCTCGCAATACGAGATTGAATGCCTACAGTGCGCGCGGAAATGATAGGGCAAAATAGTTTTTTGTGCAAATTTTTATCAAATTAAACGCCGCTATTCTGGCATTTTCCACCAATGAAAAGGGCTGTGAGGCGGTTCTTTTGAGGTGCTCCACACTCTCAGTGCA
>JAASFY010001054.1:0-12673 GCA_023334035.1 Globisporangium okanoganense
CGAGCTCGCGGCATTCCGCAGTCTGAGCGACTGGGGCGTGGTGGCAAAAACGACATCAGCAGCTCAAGTGCATCCAACATCCTTTTTCATTCCGACTACAACTGACAGCTTTCTCCTCGCACGTCGGTAATAAATGCCAAGTAAGCTCTCTTTGGCTTTTTGTTAAGAGAGGGTTCTAGCCTCCAAGAGCTCAGAGCTGCGGTAAATCGTGCTGCACGGCATATTCACGTCCTTGAATGCTTGGCTCTCGTCTTCTCCCCCTTAATGACCTGCGGTCTTGAACGATTGCCGAACGGCATCTTTCTAGTCAGGTCTATGAAGCGTCTCCATCGAGGAGGGCCTGAGCCCTGACGGCGAAGCCGAGCTTGATAGTGCTGAACTCGAAGCAGGCGCGCCGAAGAACATCCGAGTTGCCATGTCGACCGAGCAGCCGCCCTCCAGCCGAGTGTAGATTTCGTAGGCATTTGCTGGCCAGCGACCGAAGATCTGGATTGCGAGACTATCGACGCCTGCAGTTTGCAATGCGGTGGCGCCACTAGCTCGAAGCGAGTGCGTGTCGTATCTCGATGCATCTAAACCAAGCTTCGCCGCGGTAGCCTTGATGTGCGCAGTCATATCCTTCGCGTCCAGCGGCAAGAATGGTGCAGTCGAGCAGAGCGGCTGACCCTCGGGCACGCCAACTGACTCGCAGTGTTCCACGAGCGTCCAGACTGCTAACACTGGGCACGCCCAACGCGAACTTGATTTCGCATGGACCTGAGTGATCTCAACTTGATTTGTTGGGCTGCTACGAAAGCGGATGTGCGCGGCGACAGTGTCGCTGCTTGTCTCGGTTCTGTCTCCGTGGCGATCCACAAGCTTGACATCTTGGACCCTAAGGATGTACGGCTTTGTTGCTGTACCCTGGGCCAGGTATTCAGACCACCGCATCAGGAAGAAGAAGCTCATGACCGCAGCCGCCCAGAGAACGCGATCGTGGGCTGAGGAGAAGTCGCAGAGGCTTCGCACCGCACGGAGAAAGCGGATTGTGATTGGATCCTTTCTCACTGGTTCTCGCGGTAGCCTGTGCAGCCCGCGCAGAGCCAACTGGTGTCCTTCATGCAGTCCGACTGGGTATCCACGATCTAGCAGGTGTCGCCACGAGATATGGCTGATCTTGGACAGCACTGTGAATCTGCTGACGCTACTTCCCCTCCAGCAATAGACGGCGAAGAGCGCGAGCTGCTCCGAGTGGTCCGATTGTCGAGCTGGCAGCCGCTGTGGGTCGTCTCTGCTGCTGCACCACGTGACCCACTGCTCCCAGGTTCCCGCTAGGTCGTCACCACTCACGAGCAACGGGTGTTGCTGATCTACTCGCTGTGCCAGCGCTTGGGCCAAAGTGGCTGCGCTAAGGGTGTGAATCCTGGCGTTGCCAACCAGAGCGCCTGGGTCTTTGCTTCCGTGATCATGCTCTTTGTTGTCGCTCACAGGCGTTGTGTCGAGGTTGGACGACCGGCGCCTCTTCGCCCGTCGTTGGTCCAGCACTTCTTCGTTCGACCTGTGGGGTCGCTTTGACCCAGAGCTCGGTTCAGTGGCTCCTGGATCGCTGCAGAAACTTGGGCCCACGGATCTACGGACCGCGTGCGGCATTCTCATGTGCCCCTCGACATACATCACAAAGCTCAGCACATGCTAGATTGACGGCGATGCACGGGAACCGCTTTCTGGGTCGATCCAGTTGACTCGGCCGTCATTTCGCAACAGAATGTCGTCTTCCAGCTTCAAGTCTGCCAGGATATCAGACAAGAGCTTTGGCTGCTGCACTCCCTCGTCGCTGGTATCCATGAGCAGCTCCATGAACGCGCTGTGAAGCTCGCCCAGGCGCTCCACAGTCCAGGACGTCGTCGTCCAAGTGCGGGTCCCGAACACCATAGCGACGACAGGATGCACTTCACCATGGACATGTTGGACGGAAATTGTCAATCGCTAATTGCCATGTGCAATCGCAAGCGGTTTATCGTCGTCCTTTACCACTTGACCGTGCTGGAGGGCGCCACGTAGGGAGAAAAAACGCCTCTCCGAAGCAGGAGCCCGCGGCGATGATCCTTGAATTTTCGTTTTGTGACCTTGTACGACTCGGCCAGATCACGCGCGACCGAGTGAGCGCGCGGCGTCTCTGACTCGTCTGGGATATCCAGATACACAGTGGCTAGGCCCGCTTTGATGCCGACAACCAGTCCACAACATGGGTACTCTGGGCCTTGGGGCAAGTCCTCAGGCAGGAACAACATGGCGTCGTTTTTAGAGAGCTTCGGCATGGCGAAGTCGGTGAGGTACTGAGTTTGCGCATGAGAACGAACTAGAGAATGGCTGCATGCAACCTAAAAAAGGAGCTTTGTGATGACAGCCGAGCCGTCGTGGCCGAGCGGTCGCTATTTGCCTGTGGCGTTTCGATCGCACAATCGCATTTAGCCGCGCCGGCCGCAGAGTCACGCCGCATGTCCGGCGACTCGCACGAAGCTTTCCTACAGAAGGCGCAATTCTCCAGTGGCGTCTTGCCGTGGAGAAGAAGGCGTCGTTTCCGGCGTTCAAATTTAAGTCTAGAAAACACAACTCGACGACGATCGAACTTCGAGCAAGAGACACCAAGTTGGGCGTTGGGTTTGTGCGATTCTTCCCGATATATTTTGGCATTTGCGAAGGGTGAAGGAATCATGATCAAGCAGGAGCTACCCGAATTTGAATTCGCCCTCCGTCTCCAACGCACTTGCGACGCGAAGTTCTACATTTGCGTCCCGCGCAGTAGAGAGTTCGAGCAGACAACATCAAGTCGAGTGTGCGCGATCGATCCGGGTGTGCGCAGCTTCATCACGATGTACGACCCCGATGGCGTGACACTGAGCGTGGACGACGCGAAAGAAGAGATCTTCCGACGCTACCTCATCATCGATCGAGAGATCTCAAGAAGGACCAAGGAGCCCAAGTAGTGGAAGCGCTACCGACATAACAAGCGCATTTACCATATGTTCCGACGCGTAAAGGCCATGGTCACCGATATGCATCAGAAGATGTCGAGCTGGCTCTCCAAGAGCTATACTGAAGTCCTCTTGCCTTCGTTCCAAACGTCTGACATGACATCGAAGCAAAAAAAAATATCGAGCAAGGCGTCGCGCGCAATGTTGACGTGGTCGCACTGCAAGTTCAAGATGCTGCTGGAGTACAAGATGAAGCGATCCGGCGGGAATATGGTGGAGTGTGGAGAACATTACACGACAAAGACATGCTCACGCTGCGGGAGAATCAATCGCAAGATCACGTACGAGAAGGTCTTCCACTGCACGAAGTGTGAGCTGACGATGGATCGAGATGTGAATGCCACGCGCAACATCTTCCTCAAGAACGAACACAAGCTCACCTGGGCTCTTCGAGCCCAGGTGCCCGGAGATGCCTACTCCGAGGTTGTAATGTGTGCTAGGTTTACCTAGCGCATCGACCCGAAACAAATAACAGAAGGTCGTTAACGAATCATGTTGGTACTTTGGTATCTCATGGTAACTTGGCGATGTTCTGAGGCGTCTGATTACATCTGATTAAAGCTCCCTGATTGGCTAAAATAACTTTGAAGTTTTCAGCGCAAGGATTGGAGGAAAACTGATTTTCTGGTACACGAGTGAGTTCCGTCGCTCGGTGGACAACTTGCGCAAGAGAGTCAATCAGCGTCGCGCGCAAGATCGGTGGCTGTGGACGTCGGTAAAAGGCTGCGCAGTCCAGTCGTCAGCTCGCTCGAGATCTGCAGTGGTCGGCGCTTGTGCGCAGCTCGTTTAGTATAGGAAGCTTAGGCACTCACTTTTGAAGTTGCCAAGCTCCAAGTAGGTATGTAACCCTCCACGCCACACCTTGGCAGCGAAGGCGCTGTTAGCTATCAACATGATTCCAGTGCTGGCTTTGCCAGTCTTCCCCAAGTGTACGAGAAAGCAATAAAACTTTCCTCGTTTCTTTTAGTCTCCATGGCGTCGTGGTGCACGATAAGCGCGAGAATGGGCAGCGGCAGCGCACACAAGCAAGCCCACCTGATGCCAATGAGCCGCGTAGTGGCGGCAGCATCAGTGATGTCCTCCTGCGCTAGTCCACTTCGTCAGACGACTCTGTTGCTTGCGTCCCTGGCGCGAACCAACATACACTGCCTGCAGCTGTATGTGCGATCGACTGTGTCAGATCTCTGTGGTGTCGCTGTCATGTACCAGCGAGAATGCTTGGCTCCAAGCATTTAATCGCTTCGATTTGCGAGCTTCGAACTATTGGAGCAAACCCAGAGCTGCTTGCACTATCGTCGTCGTCATCACGGTGGAGCGATTGCCGTTGTTACTGACTCGATGGTGATCCTGTTGCGCACTCCAAACAAGCTCTTCCTCGACAGCTTTGACCGCGGAGGCGACTTCATCCCGCGGTTGTCCGCCACGCCCTCTGGAAGACCACGAGCTCGTGTTCGCGAGCGTTTAGCGTCCAAAGCCGCTACAGGATGCACAGCTACCAACTCAGCAACGCGATGACGCGGCTCAGAAGGAATGGCACGACACTCAACTGAACGCTGTGGCTGGTGTTGAGCTGGTACTCGTACACGACGCGGTTCTGTAGCGGGCTGCTCGGGTTGACCAGGATCTCCGCGGCGAGGGCGATCTGGCAGACGATGGAGAGCGTCACGATCGACATAGCAAAACGCGTCTGAAGCCTGAGATGGAGCTTCACCTGCGGCGTCAGCGCGTCGATGAGCAGCACCCAGTGCATCCAGAGCCAACTGGACCACATGGTGAAGTATTTGGTGTCCCAGCGCACGAGGTTGCAGACGCACAGGTGAACGAACGTCAATTGGGACGACAGGAGCGCAAAGTCAAACGAGAAGATGATGTGGCGGAGCAGCTGACACTGGTACATGCAGCCGCAGCTGCCGCAGAAGAACAACGTGCAGATGAACGCCCCAGTCTGGACTTTGACAACCAGCTCCGAGTCTTCTAAAGCGACAGATAGGATACTTAGCAGCAGGCTGCAATCCCCACTCCCAAAGACCAGCAGTCATAGTCGAGAGAGCATGGCTTCATTCTTCGGATTCAAGATCAGGGATGCGGCACTGCGAAGAAGCATGTTCGATGCACAAAATACTGCGTCCACGCTTGTAAAGTGCATGGGCGTCAACATATTGCTGCTCACCGCGTCTGGAGCTGAGATGGTGATTCTTGGATTGCTGAGTTCTCGACATGTGGTTGCTGGAACACTATTCGTGGTGGTGGAGTTTCGACCTGAACGAGCTTGAGGCTACGCCGATAGCTGATGCACTGAGTGACAGTAAAGCTTGCGTCGTGTTTTCTGAGTGCCACACGCTTCCGATAGATGTTTCTGCACGTCAGCACCAACATGTCGCCTCATCCGTTCACGAGCGCGTCCTGCACAGAGAACGATCGCGCGTTGAGGCGGAAGAGAACGAAGTCTTGGACTTGATCGATCAAGTGGGACGCTACGTAGACGAGCAAGATGACCAAGAAGCATCCGACAAACAGCGAGGCGAGTTCAAATTCGCGGTGAACGACCAGGTTGACGTCAATGAGGATGCTGCCGAGTGTGCCAAACAACAGCATCGGGTCGAGCAGTGCGCGCGAGTCGGCAAAGTGGAGCGCAAGAAGTCCGCACGAGACGCAGTTCGTGAGCGTAAAGAACCAGAACTCGTACGGCGATCTTGATCCTCCGGCAATGGTGCCTGGGATGCCGATTAACGCAAGAACTGCGAGCACGCGTGCTGAGTTTGCTGGCAGAAAGGGCGCGAGGATGCTGACGAGAATGCCAACGAAGAAGCTCACGTTAACCGTGACATAGAAGCGCTTAATGAGCGCCAGGAGCTTGGCAGACACGTGCGGACTGAGGCACGCCGACCGAACAGACCAGGTCGACCGTCGGCAGTGGTGCGCTCTCCACGAGAGTGCAGGCATACTCGAACTCTCTGCTCGAGGCGGCATCGCGAGATGACGAGCGTTGGCTCGGCGGCACCGCACTCATCGTTGAATTGGACAGTGTGATTCAAATCAGAATCGGACGAGGCGCAAAACTCAAACCTGTCGAGCCTGAAAATAGCGTCTGCTATGACTACCGAAAGCTCGAGACTTGGTCACATCTGGACCGATCACTCGAGGCAGAACACTGTGATATCTTCAAAGCGCCACTCGACTGAAGCTGCAAGTATAGCTACTTCATCACTGTCAGTCGCTTGGAGATACAGGAATTACCGCATGCGACTGAACTGCGTATTCATAGGTGACTCTCCCACGAAGGAGAACGAGCTCATCGTCTTTGGCGTGGAAGATGCGCCACAATAGGCGGAAAGACCACACAAAGGTGGTGCTGAGCCGACTGATGAAGAACGGCATAACGCGGACTTCAATCTGCCGGTTGCCGACGAAGACGTGGAAGAGTCGGCGATTCTGGAAATTCGAACCTCCCACCACAGCCAGATTGTACAAGTAGACAACTTGCAAGACGATAAAGCTGACGACCGGAAGAGCGAGCAACTTGGGGTTCAAACCGATCTTCTTCTTCGTGACCGGTGGCAACGCATCTAAAGTCACCATAACATGCATCCCGAGCCACAGGTTCACGATCCCGATGCAGTCGACATTCCAAGAGACCATATCGCAGGCGCATGCGTGCATGCTCGAGATCTGGAAGGAGAGGAATAGGTAGTCGAACGTGAGCACGATCTTCCAATAGAGCTGCTTTTGGGACAGTGCCCACGTGAGTGTTGCTATGGTCTGTGTGCACGCGAAAGCGACGCCAAGTACCCATTGCGTCTGACCAAGAGTCGAGACTAGAGGGATTGCGACGGCCGGTAACAGCATGCCCGTGCTGAAGATACACCGCAATCCCACTCGGTGCCATACCCCCCACGCGTCGACCTGGATCGGAAGAAACGTATCCGCGGCATCGAAAGCGGCATCTTCGCGGACATACATCATCTGGACGGACGATGCACTGCGCGCTCGAAGTCGTGATTTGCGTCTCGCGAGGGTGTGAATCGGTGGTGGAGCGTCTTGCTGCTGGCGTACGAGCTGGAGCTTTATGGTGCAGTGATAGTTGATACACTGCACAAGAGGCGAGTTGCTGGTTTGCTGCCGTCGTTGAGCCAAATCTGTTATGCGTCGGTAGATGTTTCGAGAGAGCAGTACCAAGTTCGTCGCGAGCCCGTTCACGATCGCGTCTTCGACAACTATCGCCCAATCGCCATACTCGGCAACTGCGAAGTGGTTTGCCGCATTGATGAGTCGAAACTGGACGCACACAAGCAAACTCGAGCAAATGATGGTGCCGATAATGGGACCTACGATCATGTGCCGGACCGTGTGGGTATTTGCGTCCACCAAGGTGCTAATGAGGTTCCCCATCCACGGCAGCAGCACGATGATGGCTCTTGCGTCGTTGAAGTGGAGCGCCAGAAGAACGCACGAGACGGTGTTGACGCTCGTGAAGAACCAAAAGTCGTACATCTTGACGAGCAGCAGTACGATGTCGTAGCGGGTTCGTCTTAAGTCAACCACTTGACCCGGGAGCGCCAACACGACCGCGGCAATCGCGACGGGACGACCATACTCCACTGGTAGCCACGGCATGATGATACACAGCAGGACTCCAATCAAGTATCCAGCATCGATGCACATCATCTTTCTCTTGGTGGCGACGGGGATGAGCGCCCCAGGCCCAGCTGAACTTGTGATGATCGAGGCTGTGCCCCGCCCGCCATCGGAATCACAGCATCTGAGCATGCGCTGAATGGACCTGGAGAGGTCGATAGGTGGAAGTTCGTGCGCCGCCACCAGCTTGTACACGTACGAAGTGCGCCGCTCGTGCGGCTTGCTCTGGACAGGTACGCCCATTCGCGACGGCAGCTCGTCTTACCTTGACTTGTGTGTTGCTTGAGTAGGGCTTCGCCTGCCTATCGTTTCTGATGCCCAGGTCGCGCATGTATTCTGTTCTTAGACGGGGACGGGACAAGACCGAAATATCCTGTGCTGAACCTTCGCGCCAAGATATATCTCAACAGGTAGAAATTGTTTATGCTTGCTCGAAACTAGTAGACCCAAACTCACTGCTACATGATCTTGCGCAGCTAGGACGCGAAGCTCGATCTGGTGATTACTGAAGAAGGCTTGGTAGAATTTGCGATCTTGAAAAGCTTTGCTGGTGTTCACGACGACGTGTCCGGAACCAGATGAGAACGTCTATGATGACGAAAAGCTGGACTGGAGCACCCAGTTAACAGGCTCAAGAATCTCAAGTCTATGCTGCTAGCTCTTGCCACGCCGCGTTTGACTTCCAGAGAAGGCGGAATGACCATAGAAATCGTGGGCCCAGTCGACCAATGAAGAATGGTACGACGCGGAATTCGATCTGCCTATTGCCAACGGAGACATAGAAGAGTTTGCGATCCAGAAAATCCAGTCTTCCCTCCACGAACAGAGCGTACAAGATGGAAACTTGCAACATGACGAAGCTGACTCGTCTTCGACAGAGAGCGTGCGGCCGCCGTACCCGGTGATTGCGAAGTGCTTTGCCGCGTCGATAGGTCGGGACTGGACGCAGACGACCAAGGCAGAATTCACGAACACGCCGACGATGAATGCGACGACTATTCCTCGAACCAGACGCGAATTCGTATCCACAATGACGCTTTTGAGGTTCCCGATCCACGCCATGAGCACGATAATCGCTCGCACGTCGCCAAATTGGAGAGCCAAGAGAGCGCAGAAGATGGTGTTGACGCTCACAAAGTACCAGAAAGTCGAACGTCGTGGCGAGCAACAGAAAAATGTTGTAGCGCACTGGTCGAAAGCTTATCACGAGGCTTTGTACTGTCAGTGCCACCGCAGCAACCGCGACTGGACATCCATACTGTGCTGAAAACTTGGGCACGACTACGAGTGACAGTAGCACGCCAGTCAAGTGGCCTACTTCGATGCACATCGTCTTTCTCCTTGTACCTGCACGGACCCGTGAGCCAGGACCAGCTGAGCTCGAACTTGAAAGGCGCCGCCCACGTCCACGGCTGGAGCAGCTGAGTTTGATCTGAAGAGTCTTGAAAAGGTCGACTGCCGGGAGCTCGTGCTACCACCAGCTCGTACACGTACAGGGCGCTGCTGGCGAGATTGGTACTGAACAGGAGGTACCCCATCAGCGCTGTCCAGTGTCTTTTGTAGTCGTGCGAACTGTGGTTCCCTTGCTGAGTGGAAATCCACTGCATGGCCTGGACTGAGAGCAAACCGTTGAATCACAAAGAACCTGGGACCAGCGCTCAGTTCGATTCAGAGTAGGTTCGCTGGTGCTTGGTTGGACCTGCTCGGTCAATTTGCTGGATCGCTAAGTTAAGTGGCCATCGTGCCCGGAACTCTAGCCGCTGTGATATTGGCTACTGGTGCAATACCCTGCATCTGACTAGCTCTCGGGTAGGCAACTTGACCGCGAAGCAGAATGACTTCGTCGTTCTTCGCATGAAAGATCCGCCAGAGCAGCCGGAAGGACCACAGGAACGTGGTGGCAAGGCGACTGAAGAAGAACGGCACGACGCGAAACTCGATCCGCCGACGGCCGATAAGCACGGGGAAAATCAGGCGGTCCTGGATACTTGTGTCGCCTTCCACGACGAGTCTGTAGCAGAGTTCAACTTGCAAGACGATGAAGAGCAAGACTGGGAGAGCGAGGAATTTGGCGCTGAGGCCGATCTTCTTCCTCACGATTGGCGTGAGCGCGTCGGCCGTGAGCACAAGGTGCATCCAGAGCAACGAGTTGAAGATCCCAAAGCAGCTGAGGTCCCAGGAGACCATGTCACAGGCGCACGCGTGCAAGCTGGTGAGCTGGAAAGAGAGGAAAAAGTAGTCGAAGGCGAGCATGATCCTCCAGAAGAGCTGCTTGTGGGACAGCGCCCACGCCACCAAGCACACGATCAGCGTGCATACGAATGCGACGCCGTAGATCGCTCTTCGTTGACTTAGCGTCCACTCTCCCAAGCGCGCGACGATTGGCAGGAAGATGCCCAAGATGCCCACGCAGCGTAGCGTCACGCGCTTCCAGGATGCCCACGGGATGCCGTTGATGGGGATCAGAATGAACGTGTTCTTCGCGTCGAACATGCACTTCTCGTTGACAAGCACTATCTGCGTGCGAGACGAACCCACTTCACTGCGAGCCCGAGGTGGTCCGAGTTTGCCTCCTCTCTTGAAGACTTGGACAGCAGACGATGGGACGCTTGGCTGGCGAACGAGCTGGAGCTTGACGGCGCAGCGATAGTTGACACACGGTACGAGCGCTGCAGACTCGAACGTGCTTCTCAGTTCTTGCTGCTTCAAGGACTGTGTGCGTCGGTACATGTTCCTCACGAGCAGCAGCAGATGCGTCGCGAGTCCGTTCGCGATCACGTCTTCGACCGAGGCGGAGCGGCCGCCATACTTTGCGACCGCAAAGTGCTTCGCCGCGTCGATGAGTCGGAGCTGGAAGCACGCTATCAAGACTGCATTGACTATCACACCGGGAATAGACGCAGCGATCATGTGCTGAACCACCATAGTGTTCGCGTCCGCTAAGACGGTGCTGAGATTGCCCACCCACGGCATGAGCATGACAATCGCCCGCGCGTCGTTGAAGTAAAGCCCCGCGAGAATGCACGAGACGGTGTTGACGACCATGAAGTACCAGAAGTCGTACGTCTTGATCAAAAGCAGCACAATGTCGTAGCGCACTGGGGACAACATGATCACGAAGCTTGGCAGCGTTAGTCCCGACGCGAGAACTGCTACGACACGCCCGTTCTCCGCTGCCAGCCACGGCATGGCGATGGACAAGAGCACGCCAACTGCGAATCCCGCGTTGATGAGCCCCGAGGTTTTTCGCAAGAAGTTTTTCGCTCTTTCGACACCACCATTCGAGCTTATCACACGCCGGCCGCTGTTGTTGCTCCTGAACTCGCAAAGAACACTTCGAAGCGACTTGGAGAGATTGACCGTCGGGAGCTCGTCCGTCGCCACCAGCTCGTACACGTAGGACGTGCGCTGCTCGCAGGGCACGAGCCGCATCACAGCGACGCTCATGGTTCACTTGTCAATTGGAATTTTCGTCGGTGGCTGGGCGGAGAGATGGCAGAGTGACTGAGTCAGTTTGGTTGCGTACTTGGACGCGATCGTACTGAGCGGTGTGCAGACTCGTTCTAGCCAACGAAAATAGCCTCCGGACCCACTCAGATTTCCATTCAACGGCATCAAGAATCTCACATTTTTACCTGTCGCTGTCTTGTCCGAACCCCCAACGGAAAAAAACATGAGACACTGTCCAAAGAAACATGTAACCATGCCGACGATGTCAAGGACTTCGAAGTAAATTCCGAACAGGTCCGGTCAATTCTCTGTCATGTGTGCTGGACAACCTTCTCCAGCGTTCCGAGACATACTCGACTCGCTAACGGAAAGCTTCGCGCCTTCCTTAAAGGGAAGGCTCTCAAATGCGTGCCAGCGGGAGCCGAATGGATGGAATATTTCACGACGGAGCTCTAGAGGACGTCAGTCGACGCTTGGATCTTGCAGTTGTTTGGTGAGAGGGTGGATGTCTTTCTCCTTGCTTGCCGTTGTTTGGCCTACTAAGTCAATCGTCATACTTGCTGACTGGGGTAGGTTGGTGTTACAAGTCTCCTTGAATCAACTAAGTTCGGCAATCTCAAGTGTCCAGCTTCCAGCTTCCAAGTTCCGGGTTCAAGTTTATTTCTAGGAAGGACTGTTGGTGAAAGATCTCGCAGCTTTCCAGCTTTCATTTTTCATAGTAAAACGACGGTCGCGCTGGCGTGCGGGTGTTTCGCACACATCAAGCGTCGGAAGACTCTTCGCGAGCTCACGAGGGCGGGCGGCAGGCTCTCCAGCCGCCCACTTTGTTTTTAACCAGCAACAAGACCAAAACAACCTTTCTTCTCTTTATCTCTTCGCCGGTCGCCTCGCGACGCAACACCGCTTCCTCTTCTCAAGTGCTCGTGCAACGGCAACGGCCACGAGCCCAGAGAACCAGCTACTCTTTGGGTAAGTGCCACCATATTTGCAACAGTTGCTGTGTCGAGAGCTGCGTCATCTATCCAAGAGATACCACTGTGTCGGTATTCAGGCCGAGCTTCTTTCCTATGGATCGTTCCACGCCTGTCGCTTCATCCAGGTACACGTACGCCACTTTCCTACGCAGCATCACGGGGTCATCTGGCTGGGTGATCAGGATTCGCCATAGCAGCCGCAAGCACCAGAGCAAGGTCGTCACGAGCCGACTGAAGAAGAACGTAATGATGCAATACTCGATGATCCGATCACCGACCGCTATGACGTGGATCTTGCGATCCTGCAGGTCTCAGTGCCGAGCGAACTCGATTTTGCAGGCAAAGAGGATCTAGCCGATGATGAAGAGCAGTACGGGGATCGCGAGGTGCCACGTTTGCATCGCAAGCTTCTGTCTCACGACCGACGTGAGAGTGTCCGCAGTAAGTACGGAGTGATCCAGAGCCAGGAACAGAGCAATCCCGAGGCACCGCGCGTCCCGAAAAATATATCACAGATACACACATGTGCGCTTGTAAGCTGGAACGAGAGGAAGATGAAGTCGAAGGACAGGATAACTTCACGCAGCACCTTCGTGTGGC
>JAASFY010001055.1:0-12666 GCA_023334035.1 Globisporangium okanoganense
CGATAGCAGCACTGACGTGTTTCAGGTCGATATTCTTGTCGCCATGCGCTGGGCTCAAGATGCATGGGAATCAGTGACAAGCACCACTATCAACAACTGCTGGCAGCACACTGGAATCCTCGACGAAGGCTACTACGAGCTTGTTGAAAACATGGGGAAGATGCGAGTGGCACCGCTGTCTATTCAGCAGCTACCAGTGTAGATTTTACAATCACTCATTTTACCTGCATTTCGTAATCATCCTAATCTTGATTATCTGTATATTGTAATAGTTAAAGGTCCATTTTTCCGGTTTAGTTAATGGGAGGTGTGACTGTACAAGTGTAGCCATGTTGCCCCTTATTGAGCAACGTTGAAGAGCTACGCAGAAGTGAGAGTCCCATGCCGAGTGATGGTCTCGGTCGTCCCTCGAAACGGCGCGGTTTAAAAAAATTGAACCACGGCCAAAAGCAACGTGAAGCGTGCCACACGTTTACCGCTTCGTAGTGTGTGTGTACGACATCGCCGACCTGTTATCATATCTGTAGCGCTGTATTACGCCTGACAGTAGCAGCATTTGGTGTATCGCTCGACGATTTTGGTGCAGTTCTGATGGCGCAGCGCGGCAGCACGAGCAGTGGATCTGGCAATGGCAGCAATGGGCCATTATCACCATTAATGTCGCCACTATCTACTAACAGCAACGCTGGAGGGGTGCTCAGGCAGCTGAACCCGATCGTGCAGAGACGACCGAGCTCAACAGAGCATGGCGTGAGTGGAGCTGCGTCCCCAGTGTTCCACGACGCACTCGTAATGCCTCATCCACAACAACAGCAGCATCATCCAACATGGGCAGCCACGCACGACCAGAGGTCGCACACGCTGGGGAAGTTCCCGACGACTACGAGAAAGTCGAGCGTGCAGCGGTACAGCGTCAGCGCTGTCAAGCGAGCGAGCGTGAGCTCTACCGCCTCTGGTCGCAGCACCAGAAAGCCCTCGCTCCGGTTCACTGGCGGCAAAGACCTGCTGGCCAGTAACAACGGTGAGCGTGATGAAGAGCTCAGCGACTACGATGAGGACGATACTGGGGATGGAGATGACGAAGAGGACGCGTACGCGACCACGATGATCCATAAACTGGACGCGAACCGTGCACAGAAGCAGTTTCGAGACAACACGGGTGCGGATACCTACGAGGACGGCGGCCGGATCTACCAGGGCGTGGTCGATCGCCGTGGGATCACGCCCGCTGTGACGTTCACGACCACCGAGATCCCTCCAAGCCAGGCGAAGAACCCGCTGGTTAACAGTTCAGCCAACCACAGTGCCTGCTGTGGGTTCTGCAGCTCGACGAACTTGGTCTGGACGTTGCGGTGCGCGTTCTGCGGCAGTGCGCGCATGAGTGACGCGCCCCGGCTCAAGTACCTCCTCGACATGGTGCTGAGCGTCGAGCCGTACATTAAACCTGAGAAGGTAAGGCATAGATAGCCCATCCTATAGCGTTGACCTATATCAGGCCACTAACTGGATCACCATTCCTCAGTTGGCCAAGAAGATCCTGGACTATGCCAAGTTCGACCGCATCGCGATCAAAGTCGAGGCCAAGTTCAAGCAGGCGAGCCTCGTGCGCGCCAAGACGGCCATCATGATGATGAGTCGTACGATCAACCTGCTGCGGCAGCAGATGATCCGCATGATCTTCGTGGCCTGGAAGGGCCACAACGCCATTGCGGCGCAGCACGAGGCCATCATGGCGCGGCTCATCATGATCAAGGACATCCAGATCCGCAGCAATCGCAAGGAGCTCGCGTTTGCCATGTGGAAGGGCTACGTGAGCCGCATCATTGAGGAGCGCGCGCAGCGCTACGCGATCGCGGCCAGGAGGTACGTACAGCTTTACTGAGTATAGGGTCTTGCTGAAGCTTGGGCTCATATGCTCGGATAATATTGATTGTATAATGTGTCATGTAGGAATGAGCTGACGCAGCTGCGCCGGCTCTGGAGTGCCTGGCAGACGTTCATGCGCATACGCATGAAGGAGAAGATGGAGCAGATGAAGCAGCACTACGAGGCCGAGCTGTATGTCGTTATTCTGATATCTTGCCTTCAAAATTATACTTTCTACGATTTTCTGTATTCTAACGTCTTGGTTTTGTTTTCCAGGAACGAGACCCCGAACGAAGCTCTGCGGGTGAGTGGGTAGCTATTAGTTAAGCATTCTGTTATCTCTGAGCTGTGAATTCATTGCGCTGGAATCTCTATTGAAACTGAGCTGTGTAGGATATTGAGAAACTCAAGGAGACGCTCGCCGAATCTCGGAAACTGGTGTTTGCAGCCACCAACACGATTTTGGAATTGCTCCACCTCTCACTACGGAAAGCAGACCACGACGTGCTCAGTACGTCTCGTTCATTTCGACGGCTAATTGTTATCATAAAACACTCATGTTTCTGTATTTGTTGCTACTGATAAAACAGAAACACTACAGCTGACGCAGATGTACCCCAATACGGTCGGCCAGTTCTTCGAATCGGTTCACGGCAGCGAGATCCTCGACGGACTCAGCAGCGGTCACATCGCCACGTCCTCGGACGAGTTTGGCATCAACGACGACAAGGACGACGAGGCCATGAGCACGTCTTTAGAGCAGATCCAAAAACGCGTCGAGCGCATGCATCCGTCCGAGAGCCTCATCCAGTGGCTCAACTTCCAGCGCCGGCGCGCCCAGGACATGGGCTACATGGCCACTTCTTCTCAAACACCACCGTCCACATCCGACAATGTCAACAAGCAGTCAGCTAAAGATCGAGCTCCGAGCGCCGCGGTCGTAGCTGCTATTGGCAGCGCTGTTGGTGCAGCTGGCGTAGCTCTAGCAACAGCAACAGCGTCCTCTTCACCGAGCCGCATGGTCGGGAAGCTCAAGCCCAAGGAGAAGAAGAAAGAGTTCAAGGATATCAAGGGCCTCTCAGACCTCCGAGCCAGCATTGCGAGCCCCGGGGTGATGCTCAAACTGCTCTGCCACACGTCACAGGAAGCCCAGATCGAGCATCAACGCATTCGGGCGTCCGAGATGGTGACCAGTGCCTCGATGGCCGCCGCGGCCTCGGAGAGCTCCACGACTTCCACGTCACTCACCCCAGGGGCTCAGGTCCAGCTCCGTATGTACTTTAAGATGGTGCATCGGATCCTCAACCTGCCGCCGGACATTGTCAGCCGCGACTCGTTCGCGCTCAACGACTTTGACTCGCTCTACGCGTATACCGTCTACCTTTACTTGTTCCACGCGAACGTCGTGGCCCCGGGCCTTGAGCTCTCGCCACGGTACCACCTGAGCTACAACTTCTTCCTGCCGCAGTGGGAGAAAGTCAAGAAGACGCTCACAGATGACGACTTTGACCCGTTTGCGCAGCAGCAGTACTACATCTTCCTGGCCAAGATCAAGCGCGTGAACCGACAGTTTCTACGCTTCGGGGACATCTGCAAGGCCGTGGCCAAGATCGCGCACGCGCACCAGAGCGCCGCGATCCGCGAGACGTACAACGACTTCACGCGGCGCGTGTTGGGAAAGGACTCGAGCATCTCGATCGCACTGGAGAAAGAGACGCTGGCGTCCTGGGTGGCGCTCCCAGCAGCGAAACTGGTGTGTCTCTGTGAGAACGACGACGAACTCAAGGAGATTGAGAATGTCTTCAAGGACAACGTCTTGGATCTTGTCAAGATCTTCCGCATCTATGGGAGTGCGGCCGGCGGGAAGGGCATTCTGGAACAGGAGTTTCTCAAAGTGATGACCAAGGCTGGCGTGACCGACAAGAAGAATATTCTGCGGTCCCATCTGCAGCTCATCTACCAGCAGTCCAGGCAGCCAGCTAGTAACAGCAGTAGCTCAAGTAGCAGTGGGGCTACAGCCACCAGTTCTGGTGGAGCGAGTGGGGACGGTGGTGGCTATACAGCCACTGGTACGAGTGGTGGTGGTGCCACATCGCCAGGCACAGCCGGTGGTGGCGACAACGACGACGAGAACGAAGACCACGGCGCGACGCCCAATGAGTTCTTCGAGGCGCTCACGAGGGTCGCATATCACAATTTCCAGAAGCGGCGCGACACGCTCGGGTACATCGCTGCGGCGATGAACATGCCCGGGTCTAGCTCTGTATCTGGCGGTGGCAGCAATCCATCAGCAGATCTCTATGGCGGCGCTGTGCCGGGTCTCAACCTGCTAACCTTTGTTACCGAGCTCGTGGTCGACAAGGTCGTGCCGCTGACCAAGAAATTCCAGGAGCAGGGCCTGACATTTAAGAAACAGATGATCCACCCAGACGTGCAGCACGTGTGCAAGGCCCAGGAGAAAAAACTCAAGCGCATCTTCACGGTCTACTCGCAGAAGAACAAGAACCCGGGCTCGCGTGGGAAACTCATGGACCTGGGCGACTTTGAAGGATTGTTGAAAGACCGGCGGCTCGTGGACGCGCTCTTCCCCTACGGCCGCATCAAGCAGCTCGTGTCTTTTGTGCAGCAGGATGGGGACATGGGCATTGGCGCCGGCTACGACACGGAGAGCGAGTTTGTCTTTTCCGAGTTTGTCGAAGCGCTCGCGGCCATTGCCGTGTATCGGAACGCAAACCCGTACCTACCACTGTCCAAGAAGCTCGAGACTTTTTTTGAAGAGAATTTTTAAGATGAGATAATCAATCTTTATAATCTGTCAAAAAATAATGAATAAACTACACGGTGGTTGGCTTGGTGTCCTGGGTCGCGAGCCCGACCTCGACGATGCGGCAATCGATCACAGCCTCGGGCTCCATGGCCACACCGTCCACAAAGCAGTGCTCGATCTCCCCTCCGTCCTCAAAGCTACCTGGCCAGAAGTGGCTCGATGAGTGGTTCGTGTGGATCCAGCCCAAGTGCTTGAGCGTCGAGGCCGCGAGGCTCGAGCAAAAATACTTGCGCTTCTTCGCCTCCAAGGATGGCGATTCCTCGAGGGCACTGGTGGACTTGGTCTGGCCATCATTGGGAGTTGGGCCTCCACTTGATGAGCCAGAGGACGAGTCCGAGTCGTCCGCGCTGGTGTTCCCAGAGGTCCCTACTTGGCTTAACGGCGCGTCTAGTAGCATGCGCTCCGACGCCTTCTGAGAGCGCAAGATACCGAGAATGCTGTACGGATTGCCCTCGACGCGCTCGACAAAGTGTCGGAGTCGCTCGACAATTCCCGGAGTGCGCTCGGCCTTGATCTTGCGCACGACGATCACGTTCGAGACCTCGCGCGAGTACGCCATGAGCCGCGCCTTGAGCGAGTAGACCTGGATGCCCTCCGAAGTCGCCTCCATGATCCGCAGGAGGTTGCGGGACGCACCTGGAACGACAACGCCCACGTGGTCGTACTTGGCCCCCGTAAACTGTCCGACACATTAAAATGGTTGGTTAGCATAAATGTTAGAAATTGGTTCAAAATGTAGAAATTGGTTTTCACCATTGCGCAGTCAGTCTTACCTTCCGCTGCAGCACGCTGGCGCCAAACCTGCAGGAGAAGAGCAGGATGTCGCCGCAGTCGAGACTCTGGTGCAGCGTCGTGATGTGGAGGACGTTCTTATTATCGTGGTGCTTGCTCAGCTCCGGGTCGCGCGACGTGGAGACCACACCTAAAAACGAGAGGAAGAGTACGTCGCTGCCCACGAGCGGGTGCAAAATCATCTGCTTGAGGTAATTGTCCAGCTGTTCGCGGCGCTTGTCGATAAAGTCACCCTCGATTGGCGTGAAGAGGTGCTTGGCAGGCAGTTTCGGGAGCGGCACGGGCGCGTACTTGTGCTTCAGATGGCTCTGCAGCGCGTCAAACTCCTTGTAGCGCCGCGTAAGCTTCCACCTCATGTCGTTGAACGCCACATCGATCTGGTAGGACGTGTAGGTCTTTTGCGACAGGTCGCTCACTTTGTTCTTCGTGGTCGAGATCTCGACCTGGATCGTCGGGTGTGGCATCGTGTTGAGCGGCCGCAGCGCCAGGAAGAGCGTCCTCTTTGCTGAGGACGGGGACGAGGCCACAGCGTCCTGGAGGTAGTAGCCGATGGGGCAGTGCTCGTCCTTGAACCACCGCTCGCGCTCCTCATTGCAGAGCACAAAGAAGTCTGCCTCGCGTCGCAGTAAGTCTCGAAAAGGCCTCGACGAAGTCTGTGAGGTTAATTAGTAACGAGCATATTCATTCACAGAGTCAATGAGCGTACCCACAGGCCAAGGGATCCATTGAGAGAGCTGGATTGAAAGGCTTACGTTGTGCGCCGCGTAGAGCTGGCTGCGCAGGTGCTGGATCGCGTCCAGCTTCACCTGCTTCACGGTGATCTCGCGCTGCGATGACTCGCTCAGCGGCACCGTCACCTCAATTCTACGGTGAGGGGTGCGAGAAAACAGCGTGGCGGTCAGCGCCACAGTAGCAACAAGTCAAAGAGAGTGGACATTGGTCACCTGTCGCCGGACGCCGCGTCCGTCGCAGTCACATGAAGGATCGTGAGCGACATCGCCTTGTTCTTCCCCAGCTGTTCATGCGTGTGTTGATATAGGTGTGACGAAACGGAGGGAGACAAGACAAGAGGTGACACAAAATTTAGTCCATTATTCAATAGCAGCACACACACGTACAAATTGATAAAATTCTACTTAGTAGTAGTCGTAATATAGAAAAAAGTAGTCTCACACGACTCGCTACGACATGGAGAGGATCTTTACCTTGACGACGGGCGAGTGGTGGTGCGTCAGCGGCTGCGCGGACCGGATGCTCGAGACGCCGCGGCTGCTATTTGCGCCATGACCGCGGTTCTCCAGGCCATCGTCCTCCGAGTCGCTCTCGCCGCTGCTGCTGTCTTCCGAGTCGCTCGCGGCAAAGCGATAGAACGCTATAATAATATACACAAAATAAATATAAAATATACACGAAATAAGAAAATAAATAAGTTCGCCCTTTTTAGCCCTGATATATATATCGACAACAATGCGACAGCAACACAAACGCACCGTCCTGGTCGGCGAGGTGTTCGCTCAGGTCGGACGACGAGAGCTCAGCCTTGAGCAGCTTCTTGGCCAGCATGATGCACCGCACCCACTGCTCGCGCTCGGCCTCGGTTGCGGCCTCGAACTGGAACGTCTGGTCCGGCTTGGTCGTCGTGACCGTAAAGCCAAAGCCCATGCTGATGAACTCGGCCGCGCTCGAGCGGCGCGAGCGACGGGCCGCGGCCGGTGGCGAGAGCGTGGCGCTGGGCGAGTCGTCCTCGAGCGTCCAGGGCTTGTCCTCCTTGCGCACGTCCACGACGCCCGCGACCGCGAAGAGCTCCATCCACTGCGCCTTGACCGATGAGTTGCGGCGCTTGCGCGGCGTGACCACGGCGCTCGGCGCGTCTGCGTCTGGGTCCATCACGAGCGCGTGGTGGAAGAGCACGGCCTTGATGGAGAGCCAGCCGCCGTACTGCGCCGAGAACTGCCGCAGGCGTCCGTGGAGCAGCGAGTTCGCGAGCGCCATCTTGCTGTCTCGATTGGGAAATGCCGGTAGGTTGAGAGTTTGAGTTTGGCGAAAATTTTGTTCCCAGCGGTCTTATCACGTGCGTTGATTGGATAAAAAGGGTGCACAAATAAAACAAGAAAAGGTATTTTCTGATTTGACAAAAAATCAGGGACACCAAAATACCGTATACAAATATTAATATACGGTAACCACACACCACTCCAGCTTCGCTCAGGCAAAAGCCTAAGGCTTTGGCTTCAAGAAAAACCGCGTGCCCATTGCCTGCTTGGCGCTTCCCTGGCCAACTTGAGGTCCGCGCAACCATTACCGGTAAATCATGAAAGGAAAGGATGATTATCAACAATTATTATGATTTCTAAAAGTCGGTGACATCCTGCATCTTGCGGTCCGCGAAGAAGGCCGATCGCTTCACACTGGGCGCCTTGTCTTTCGTTGGCGTCTGCAGGAACGACGTGATCGACTGCGTGCCCGCGGGTGCGTTCGCCTGAATAAAATGAGTATAACAAGAGGACAGTGTTCAGGTCAGAAGAGGTGAACCACAGAGTCGCTTCACAACCAGTCGTTCGAAGCTCTTGCATCATGATGATTACCTTGTCGAGCTCCTTGTCGTGCGGCCACTCGACCTTCACGGCCTTGATGAGGTACGGTTCGACGGTCCCCCAGCTGAAGCGCACGATGTTGGGGAACGCAAACAGGTTCTCCATGTTCTCACTCAGCCACGTCTTCGTCCTGGCAATATCAATATACACTCAGTCAGTCAGTTCTCAGCTTGCCATGCTCTATAACCGGATACAACAGGTGGCGTACTTAGGGTCGCTTGGGTACCCAGAGCCAAAGTCTTTGGGCAGGTTGAGCGCCGGCGCCTCCCACTGCCAGTCCGAGATGACCTGGTCGCGCGTCACCTTTGCCGCAATACTCGCCGCGCTAACTACCTACAATAGCCGTCACCATCGTTAGTCCACAAGACCATTACACCCTCACGCCAGCACGTTGGTCTCTTATACCTTGAAGAGACTGTCGGCCTTCTTCTCGACGCGAAACTCGATCGTGCCGCCAAACTGCTTGGTGAGGAACGTCTGGTACCACTTGGGGTCGCCCACCGTGTCCACGAACACCTTCTTGACGTTCACGCCCTTAGCCTGCGTCTCGCGGATCATCTGGATTGTGGCGTCGCGCGACATCTCGTTCAAGTTGCTCGTCTGCCGCTGCATCTTGTCCGAGATCTCCTGTGCTGAGATGAGGCGCACGATCCACCTGAGGCACACACGATCACACTCATCAATATATCATCACATCTTAGCAGCTACCATAATAGATGAATACGCACCCAAGGTCCTTGGTCACCTTCATCTTCGCGAAGAGCATTTCGCGGCTCTCGGCGCTCAGCGCCTTGGAGTCGTCGAAGCCCAGCGCGTCCATCTCGTCGCCTTGCGCCACGGGCCAGAAGGCCGCGCCGTACACCATGGGGCCCATGACAGGCCCGCGTCCGGCCTCGTCGATGCCTAGCATCACGGAGACGCCATTCAGACAGCTCTCCGGCACGTCGCTCGCCAGCAGGATCGTTCGCTGCAGGTTCACGTTGCTCTCATCCTGGGCCATTTTGTCTGTGGCTCTTGGTTTTTTGGCGGGAAATCGCCAAAAGCTGCAAGGGTCTCTATAATTATGAAAATAGCCTCAGTTTTATGCAATAATACTCTTGTAGACGGTAAAAGGCAACTCGGCAGAAGCGATGTCGACTGCAATAGAAAACAAACAACCAGAAGGCTTGGGAAACATGTGATGGTTTAAATAGTTATATGGATATCGCGATGACGCGCTTTATAATGATAACATGCAGGCTCTAGGGGGCATTCAAATGAGTCTATGCGGCTGGTGTGACCGGTGGTGGGAGATCGGAGGCGAGGCCTCGAGTCCAGCATAACCCGAGCGATTCGTCGACACAGTTCCAATGCTATGTGGGCCGAATCACGTCCGTGGGTGGGTGCGGATACTTGGTTGGACCTTCAGCGCTCAGGCTCATGCTCTGGGTCAACTGGGCTGGACTGGGGCTTCAGTTCGGCGCTCAGCTCTCGACCACGAGGTCCTTCTTGAGGAACGTGAGCGTGCGGCGCGTGCGCGCGTACTTCTTCGAGTGGCGGCGGAAGATGCTGCTCTCACGCTCGTCCGCGTCGTCCTCAGCGTCGTCGGAGGACTCGCCGCAGGACGAGCCGTCAAAGTCCGTCTCGTCGGTCGACTCGTCCACGACTGACTTGTCCGTCGGGTCCGCTGCGTCGGCGACCTCGTGCTCGTGCTCGGCGTCCTCCTCCAGCACGGTGAGCAATGCGCCGCACTGGTTCACGGGTGCGCGGTCGCTGAGCTTCATGCTGCTCGGGCGGATGGGCTTGTGGAACATGTACTCGCGGTGCGCGCTGTCCTGCACGAGGCAGCTGCCGATGAAGCCGCGCAGGATCGAGAGGCCGAGGTCGCTCACCTCCTTGCGCGGCAGATAGCTCTGGCTGATGAGCACGCGGTGCAGCGCCACGAGGTACTCGAGGAACGCCTCGCAGCGGTGCTCGATGACCTTGCCCATCTTGGAGCGGAGCTTGTGCTTGCGTGGGAAGTAGAGCTCGCCCACGAGCTCCTCGAGACGCGGGAACTCGTCGCTGAAGAGCTTGAAATGCGACGTGATGAGCTCGCGCAGCGTCAGGAAATCCGTGTAGCGGCGGTGCACGACCCAGCTGCGTCCCGAGATGGCGTTCTGCACGTGCACCGCGAAGAGCGTGTACTTGTTGCCGGCGCTCTTGTCGCTCGCCTTGACGGGCGTGACGTTGTAGATCGCGATCGAGCCGGGGGAGACCATGGAGCGCTCGATGGCCGTGCCGCCCATGGCCACGGGGCGCTTGTCGGTGCTCTGGCGGATGAGCAGCGTCGTGAGCTGCTGCTTCTGCGTCATCTCCTGCTGGAGTTCGTCCGGGTCGGGCTTGGCGACGATGATGAGCTTGCGTTGCGTGGATCGGGACGACATTTTGGAATATGAGGCTGATCTATCAATATACAGCGGAGAGAAGCTGTTGGTGCAAGAATGCGAGGCAGGCAGGTGCTTCCGTGGCGGCTCTTTTGCAACTGCTCCGCCCACCAGCAGGCGGAGCTCAACATCAACCAGAGGGGAGGAAGGTACAGTTCAGAAATGAGCTTTGGACCCTGCTCAACAACCGACGACAGCTGACGTTCCATTACTCATGTGATACCGGCTTTTCTACGACACATCAGTGCGCAAAACGGACAAGAAATGAAAGTCGATGTTTCACTCAACAAGACCACTTTTTATTATGAAAAAGACACGGTTTGCCACCTCCAAACCTTATTATACCTGAGAAATACCCAGTAAAAGGTTTATCAAAAAACATTTCGGGCATGTAGAAATACTTTTCGTCGACAAGCACTTTCTCTGCTCTGAGGTTCAAACGCAAAATGGAGCGGGGTGGACCACTTTGTGCTCTCCGACGTCCTTCCCTCTCGTCACGTTGCATTGTGCTGCGTTTCGATGTTGCCTTATGAGCCGCGCGCGCTCTGGATGTCCAAGGGTGAGGTTAATATACAGTGTTTGGGAGTGACGAAACAATATCCGAGAACCAAGGAAGGCCCTTTGTTGGTGCTGACTCGCCATTCTGGTGCTGACTTCTTGACAACCATCGCACGCGCTCTCGTGGATTAATCCGCTCGAGTCAAGACATGATATCCGACTGGATGTCAAATCGAATTGCTTTGGTCTCTCCTTCTACTAATGCCAATGGTGGTCTCCATAACGGATGGCACTCTCGAGCAATCGTATCGGTATGGACTTGAAAGCGACCACCACCGGATGCCAGAGCGTGGATGAAACATGTAAAAGCCACTCAACCGTTTGAGATGCAAGATGAGATTGCGCCTCAAGGCCAATTAGCATTTGCACATGTCTGAAGGTGGACAAACATGCAAATGCGCTCCAGGACGGCGAGCAGGACGCATGAAGCTGAGCGTCAGCGTCTGGTAACCAGCAGCTGCACGCGTCCACGCCATGTGGGGAGGCGACCAGAGGACCAGGACGGCGACGTGGCAGTGCGGAGTCATCAGTCAGCCCAAAAAGTGGGTTGACGCCACCTGTTGGTAGGGAGATCGTCGGTGATGAATTCTGCAGCTGCTGCCCACTTGAAGCTGCTTTGGCGCTCTCTGACTCAGACCCAGTTCAGAGGATATCCATTGGCCACCTGAGCTCATTATTACCGCGATCGGATCAGTAACGACTTACAGTATCCGAATACTATGACTGTTGCATTTGTTGCTGGGACCCCGCTTGCTGCTCGCATTTGTCATCAGCAATGCAGTGGTTTATGGTAAATTATAGAGACAATGAACTGCGTTGAAAGCCCACTGAGTGTCGCGTGAAGCGAAGAAGGGAAATTTTGCATGGGCAGAGAGCACGACACGGTGCTCAGGCGTTGTGCATTGTGCTCTCTGCTGACTGCATTTAGGGTGGCGTGTTTCCAAAGCAGTGCGTGTCGATCGCAGATGGACAACCTCTCTTTATTTCCTTCGCAACACACATAGAGCCGCGCTCTCGTCAGCTTCGTGCTGAGTAGCGGGTACGTGTGAAGAGTGTAAACATACACACGCGCAGAGCCTGCGTACAAAGTGCTCGAGCAGCCGCAGCTCCGCGGCGGTCGTGGCGTCCGCCCAGGTAGCTCTTCATTAGGAACGAGCCCTTGGGCCGTCACGGGCCACCAATTCTCAAAATTAAAAGAGGCACAAATCCCTCTATTTCCAAGGTTCCGTGATCTTTCCACAAAAGCTGTGATTGGTCTGGATTTTGGAGCCCAAAATTAACATATTTGAAAACGTCTTGCACACACTATGTGTTTGAAAAATATGTTAGATTTCGATGACCCATCTCGAATCCTAACAACCCAATAATTTCCTCTCGTTCCTGAGGCTTTATATTTGAGAAATTGTTAACCCAAAGTTATGTTATACCTGGTACAGTGCCGGAAATAGGAATAGGGTCACCCATGAAAATTTGAATTTTGAAACGGCAAAAGCTGTTCAGACCATTAAACTTTCAAAGCGAATAGAAAACGCATTTATAAACGATTTGACGTTGATTGTGCTCAATTACGAGGAGTCCTGATCAAATGGCGAGCCAAAAACAAAAATACGCCTGGAAATAGAGA
>JAASFY010001056.1:0-12654 GCA_023334035.1 Globisporangium okanoganense
ATCAGCGTCGGTAATTCTCAGCTCAGTCGTTCAATTGCAACCTCACCCACGACGCATCGACACCGAATCATGGTCGTGACTGACATATTCGGGAATTCCTTGGGCTATTGTTCGCTGTGGTCTGGGCTTCGAAGACTCGACCACGATTTAACAGTTGTCGGCACTCTTGACGATTTCGGATCGACTGAGCGGGACCTGGATAGGAAAGGTTAGGGGGAATTCAAACCGTCACTCATCGGTCTGCACATCAACAGCCGAATTTCACTTATTCCCGCATTTCCTCCCACAATGTTCAACACGGTGGCGCTCGTGCTGCGGCGCGCGGAAAGTGGCGACGCCGCTGCTGTAATGGGGTTGCTCAACGTGGTCCACTATATCGCGGCGTTTAGCGGCCACATTGATGACCGCAGCGTTGTTTTGGCGACCGAGCGATGCTATTTGCAACTGCTCGACGCGTTCTTCAGCAAGGAGCGCGTATTCTTCGACGCTTCGACGCTGGCAAGAGGACGACTGTGTTCACGAGCGTGCTTCAAAGAGTTGCTGGTTCTGGCTCGATCACGGTGCTCGAGTAGATCCACGGGACATACCCGGCGGCAGACTGGAGCCGAGTCCTGGACTGGGCGGCAGAGTATGGCTAGCTTGACGCAGTACAGTGGATCGCCAAGCACCATCTGGATTCCGCGACGCCCAACACGGTCAATTTCGCTGCGAGCAGTGGCGATCTGGCTCTGCTGCGCTGGGTGAGCGAGCGCCTTCCGACGCCAGACTTCTGTTGTTCTCGGAAGGCGATGCAGCGAGCAGCCGCGACGGGGAAGCTGGAAATCGTCGAGTATCTGCATCGTGTGCGCGGGATCGAGACCACGGGCGCGGCCGAATCCGCAGCGGAGCACGGCTTCCTGCACATCTTGGAGTGGCTCTACGACAGCAGATCCATGGCGATGAGTCCCAACCAAACGTGGTCTCCTCCGAAGACCCTAGCGCTTGCTGCGAAGAGTGGACACCTGGAGATCCTCCAATACTTGGCTCCTTGGCTGCCCAAGAAGTTCCTGCGTGGCGCGATCGACAGCGCAGCTGAGTACGATCAGCTGCACATCCTCCAGTGGCTCAATAGATGCAGCAAACTGCACGTTTCCAAGAAGGCGCTGAGCCGCACGGCTCAGAACGAGCACCTCGAAGTCTTGAAGTGACTCTACGAGACGTCGCCGCGCTACTTTTGCAACCGCTTTGGGTTCAACAACATGAACCTCCTCAAAGACGCGGCTGGGCACGGGCAGTTCGACACGGTCGAGTGGATGCTGGAGGTCGGTGAAGATCTCGAAGGCATCATCGGTGAAGATCTCGAAGGCATCATCGGCGAAGCGATCGAAGCAGCTGAGGAAAACAACGACTCGGACACGGAGGACTTGCTGAGACGTTACGCGCATGAGAAGATTGGGCACTTTCTCGACTCGAGTGAGGAGGATATTGGCGGCGCACCCATGTGCTGGGACGAAGATTTTGACGACACCTACATGGGCTGGGGCAAAGATGTGCCGTACGTGGACATGGGCTACAGCGACGACGACATGGACTGGAGCGACCGTTCTTATTAACTGCATGGGTCGGTCGGCTTGACGCTTCAGCACTCGCTCTTCGTTCTTGTATACATAGCAAAGCAAATTCATTCATGCATTTCGGCAACGTACCCACTCCGTTCTTTCTTTCTCTCTCTCTCTCCAGTCACGCAACAGCAGCTTGACATTCGATCGATGAGGCTGCTGGATGAGTCGAATCGCATCATTCGCCAAGGGCGAGAGTTCTCCCTTACAGCACTCACGCCCGACCTTAAGGCGCACGGGATGCACGCCAAAGCCCTGCGCAACACGCTCGTGTTGGCTGGAATCAGCATCAGCCTGTGATTCACGTGCGGCTCGTCGTGGAGAGCTACGACGACGACTCGCGTGCTGATAATAATGGATGGGCTTCTGGAACAATCGACATTCAAGCAGTGAGCAATATTTGACGTGCTTCTGTGATCTTTGACTACCACATACAAATACCAAGTCAAGATATCTCAAACAGCTTTTTTACTCTCACATACAAATATCAAGTCAAGGTGTCTTAAACAAAGCCAACGTGGCATTTGTATGAGGTAGTCAATTTACAGAGCTGTTTGGCTGGGCTGGTGTTTGTGGAACGCGCAGTTTTGGAATTCACGCTCACCACACAGTCAACCCCCAGCAGCTCACCATGGTACGAATGCGCGGACGCCGGAACGAATCTTTGCTGTGCACGAGGCCAGCAACATTCGCAGCAGCTCATACTAACCCACTGTATATGTCTCTCCATACAGTCCTCGCTCCGCAAACTGATCCCATTCGGCAACCGCGTGCTCGTCAAGCGCGTTGAGCCAGCTGTTAAGGTGCGACCACAAGAGCTCAAAGATCCGCTTGTGTTCTCCATGTCCAAGGGGACGCGCATGCTCACCTGCTCTGTGTATCTCTGTGTGTGTGGCGTGCTACAAACGATAGACGGCCAGCGGCATTTACCTCCCAGACGCGGACAACCAGAAGCAGAACGAAGGCGAAGTCATCGCGGTCGGCCCTGGCGCGCGCACGATCGAAGGCACTTTGATCCCCGTGCAGAGCGCCGTCGGCGACAAGGTGCTTCTCCCAGAGTACGGCGGCTCGCTTGTCAAGCTTGGCGTGGACGAGTTCCACTTGTTCCGCGACGAGGACATCCTCGGCAAGCTTCAGTAAAGCAACCGCCTCTGAACCGCATCATCGTCCGATAGAGTGGCTTTTCAGCGCCTCTTTTGGGTCTGGAGCCTCAGTGATGCCGATATAATGCAAGAAACACGCAGAAAGACACGAGTCTTTTGGGAGAGGAAGTGCTGAGAAGGCGACGAGATCCAGACAGTCGGTCATTGTGCAGAGCTGTATGAGGGCGGCTGGGGTCTCGCTAGCTTGAGCATTTCCTGTTTAATCGACCATGAAAAAAGCAAACGATAGGAAAATAAAGTATGTAAACGTTTACCCGAACCTGGTTGTGTGGCTTCTTCAGTGGCTTCTTGTGTCATCAAGGCAAATGGCAACGAGTGAATTGGCTAGGCTGTCCACTTGGTTGTATTTTAATAGATAACTAACTGTACGACCCTGCCTGCAGGCTGATTGAGGACGACGATGGCACTTACAGGCTGCGGGCGTCTATGACTTGACTGCTTCTCACTTGGCCGTTGTCTCCTTCACCTTCTTGCCGCGCACGAATATTGTCTCAATGTTGCGGTCGTCGCCCAGGAACAAGAACTTCTGGAACGTCTGGAGCACGTCGGCGGCTTCGCTAGCGTCCTGCGCTTCGTCGATCGGACTGTTTTCCGAGTACGGATTCACCACGAGCGCGTCGAACTCCTTGCCGACCAGAAAGTTGCCGACCTTGTCAGCGAGTCCGAGGGATTCGGCGCCACCGACGGTAGCCAAGTGGAAGGCTTCAGCGTACGTCAGTGCCTCTTCAGTATCTTCTGCTTCATGCGCACTGCCATTGCCGATCGATACGAGCTTGGAGGCGATCACGGCCTGGCGTATTGCGTCCAGCATAGAGGTCGAGTACCCTCCAGAGACATCCGTGCCTAGGCCGACCTTGATGCCTTCCTTGATCAGCCGTCGGACGTTCAAAACGCCACTACTGAGCGAGAAGTTGGAGTTCGGACAGTGGATCACAGCGGTCTGTCGGGAGCGCAGAATCTCTCGCTCGTCCTTGCTGCACCAGATGCAGTGCGCCATGTAGGATCGGTCGTGCAGAAGCCCGTGGTCGTCGTAGACCGCAGCGTAGCTCTCGCACTCGGGATGCATGCTCTTGACCCAGCTGATCTCGGCGCGGTTCTCCGACAGGTGTGATTGCACTGGGAGCTTTGGCTCATGCTCACGAGAGATTTCAGCAAGCGCCTTCATGAGCTTGGAAGTCGTGCTGGGCACAAATCGAGGAGTGATCACGGGCGTGAGCAGCGGGTTCTTCTTGCCGTGGACGTAGTCGACGAACTCGCGCGTGTGCTGGATCGACGTCTGCGTGTCTTCGAGAAGCGACTCGGAGCAGTTGCGGTCCATGTTGACCTTGCCAACGTACCCGCGCTGCCCAAGGTTATCGATGATGTCCGTGAGCACTTTACACGCCTCGAGATGGATCGTGGCGAAGTACGAGCACGTGGTCGTGCCGTTGTACAGATGGCGCTTGACGGCCTTGGAGTAGACCGACCGGGCGTACTTGACGCACTCAAACTTGGACTCGTAGGGAAATGTGTACTTTTCCAGCCAGTCGAGCAGCGGCAGGTGCATGCCGACGCCGATGAACGAGTACTGTGGCGCGTGCGCGTGGCCGTCGACGAAGCCTGGAATGAGCAGCTTGTCGCCCAGGTCCACGAGCTCGTCGTAGCGTGGCGCGTCCGCGAGCGGCTGCTTGCTGAGGTCGAGCAGGAACGCAATCTTGCCGCTCTGGTCGACGCCCACGAGCCCTGGCTGCAGGATCTCGAGCTGGTTGAGCGCCACCGAGTGCACGACGTTGCACTTGTACGCGACGATGCGCGCCGCCACGACTGCTGCTGACTTGCTCATGTGGATGTGTGGAGGGGGTTTCGAGGGGATCTTGAATGCGTCGCGCCGCTTGCCGTCGCCGTGGGAAACTGGCAAATGAGCGCAAGGTTTGTCTGTTGAAGGAAGCCCCACGACGCGCTCACACAGAGTCAGACTGGTTTCACATTCAAGGGCGAATTCGCATTCAGACCTGAGCATTTGTGTGGACCACTCAAGAGAACCACACGCATGCAGGAGTCAGATAACCAACCTATCAAACAGCATGTTACGGAGATTTTGGAATCTGTGTTTAATCCAAATTGGACTTTTACCATGCAACATATAGTACCAAATAGAATTTGATGTGTTGGTGATTGCTTGCAGTGAGACCTCGAGCTTGTGTCTCCGCGCCCATGCATGCAGCATGAAGCAAACTAGCAAAATGCTCGTTTCCTCATCTATTCTGACTTGCGCGCGACATGCCCAGACTTGGCTTTGTTGCCTTGGCTAAGCATGTTGACTTCTGAGGTTTCGAAGGTCCCACTCACAAGAAAAAGATCGCTTTTCGCAGATTTCCATGAAAGTGAATGAATGAATGAATGAATTGTACAAATGACATGCTGAAGCGAGTTTCGTACTCGCAGGCGCTGAAGCGAACATGCGTGGGCGCTGCCAGGCAGAGGAGAGAATGAGGAGACCATCAGGATTAAACAAAAGTTCGTTCTCTATGCGCTGCTGCGTGTTCAATCTGAGCGCTTTCCGGATCTCTGATTGGAGGACAGGGCCAGCTGTTCTGACTGGCTGCAAAACATCTGCGACAAAACAGACCCCAAAAGCTAAAAGATGACCTCGTTTTCCTGAAATTCATGTGTACCCACGACGAAAAGCCATCAAATTTTCACTTTTCGCCTCGGATGAGTGATGGTCTGAGTGGTTTTCCTTCACAAAAAGCAGAGCCAAATGAAAAACGTGTGGTAATTTCACCTTTCTGGCCTCAAAAATCACCATAACGTTTCACCACAGAATACCCCAGCAAAGAGAAGGAAAAACGCCAGCAGCCAGCCAGCGCACAAAGCAACAAGCAACAACCAAGAGCAGACGACGGGTATAAATATTCGCCCCCTTCCGCCCTCCGTCTATATTGAGCAGCAGAAGCAGCAGCGCCACCACTCGCTCTCTCTTCTCTGTCACACACACAAGCGCCAAGCCAGAAGCCCCACCGTCCGTCCGTCCGTCGTGCGGTCGCAGAGCAAAGAAGCAAGCAGCAAGCGTGGCGAAGCGTCAGCAGCGGTCGAGGAAGCGCGTGCGAACTCGCGTTTTCCACATTGAACGAGCCCGCATCCTTTGCAGCAGCAGACCCGCCTCCGCAGCCACCATAACGGGACCACGTCACTCCGGACGCCGCGCAGAAGGTCAACGGATGGGATAAGTTGTCGTTCCGGTTGCAATTCACACGAGAGGAGGCGAACACCACCCCCATCTGAACACGAGAGGAAGAGCAGCAGCGAAGGGGATAGACACCAGAACGTAACGAGAGAAGCGAGTGAAATTGCGACGAGGACACGATGATCGCGCCGACCAACAAGCCCACGCTCGTGCAGTGGGAGCACCTGTCGTTTGTGATCATGGACGCGCCGAACGACAGCAACCTGCACCTGTACCTGAAGGAGCTCAAGAAGCACAACGTCACGGACCTCGTGCGCGCCTGCGAGGTCACGTACAGCCGCGAGTCCGTCGAGGCCGCGGGCATCAAGGTCCACGAGCTCGAGTTCCCCGACGGCGAGCCCCCTGACGCCGACATCCTCGACAAGTGGCTCGACCTCGTCTCGGATTGCTTCAAGGACAACAAGATCGACTTGAAAAACAACAAATCCATCGCGGTGCACTGCGTCGCGGGCCTCGGACGGTGCGTTTTTGCTTGCGGATTGAACTTGCGGATGCTATTTGCAGAGCCTAATTCTGTGTTTGCTTGCTTTTTTCAATCGCATGCAGTGCCCCCGTGCTGGTCGCCATCGCGCTCATAGAGTTCGGCCTCGACCCGATCAACGCCGTCGAGCACATTCGCAAGTTCCGCCGCGGCGCGATCAACCTGCGACAGCTCAAGTACCTGGAGAAGTACCAGCCGCGTCGCGGCCACAAGACCAAGTGCGCCATCATGTGAATCCCAGTAGAAGCAGCACCAGCACATCCAGAGCGTCGCCATTACCAGCCAGTAGCAACAGCGACCGTCGTCTCTTTATGCTTTTTTTCTGCATTCGAGCGTGCAAGTGGGTTCATTTTTTATTTCTTCATTCGTCTCTTTTTTAAAACCAAAACTCATACAAACAACATAAGCGCACTTGCAACCTGGACACCTCCTGTCATCATCATTTTCAGTACTTGCTCTCGGTCGTTGGGGCTTCAAGCGCCTGGTGCAGCAGCGGCACGACCTGCTTCCTCGACGCGCCGGCGTTGCGCTGGCTGAACGCCTGCAGCCGCGCGTCCGCGTGCGTGGCTGGTAGATCCAGTCGCTCGAGCGCCAGCGAGCCTTCCTGTTCCAGGAACTGCACGCACCTGGGCACCAGACTCTCGCTGCTGTCACTGCTGCTGGGCTTGTAGAAGAGCAGCTGGCGACGGCGCTCGCCATCGGAGTCGATGAACATCGTCATGACGAGCAGGAACGCGAGGCAGTTCTCCTGCGCGAACGCCTGCAGCTGCTCGATGAGCGCGCCGCTCGTGCTTTCTTTTTTCACGAACCGGTCGAGGTCGATGAGGATCGCGCTCACGCCGTACAGGCCACCGGTACCACGGTCACTTGGCAGCTGGAACTCCTTGTAGTCGCACTGGAGACAGCTGCGGACGGAGAAGGCGTCCCAGTGCACCGGGTTGAACTTTTCCGCCTGCAGCCACTCGAAGAGCGCCTCTTTGCTTGCAAATGAGACCTTTTCCAGCTCATTGGCCGCTTGGATGTCCCTCGCAGTCACTTTCTTGGCCCTCGGGTTGAAGTTGATGCTGTCGAGCGCGATGACGGCGAGCAGCAGCGTGGACCAGAGCGCGAAAGCCTCGTCGTTGCGGCTGTGTACAGCGCTGGATGCGATGATCTTCTCAGCCACGAGCGTGCAGTTGGACGCGACGAGCGCCTGGCCGTCAGCGAACGCGATCTCGCGCACGGGCGCGGCTGAGTGCTTGCCCAGGTCCATGTGGTGGTCCAGGATCTCGACCACCTGGCCGATCTCGCTCTTCGACTGCTGCTGCATAGGAGGGATTACCATGCGCTTCGTGTTGAGCGCGTTGTGGTCCAGTAGCGTCAGTCTCAATGTCGCACTCTTGCTGCCAAAGGCCGCGTGCTGCCATGGGAACTCGTCCACGAACAAGAGCGCGTCCAGGTCGATCTGAAGTTTGGCGAACAGCGACGACACGTCGCAGCGCAGCACGAGCTCCACGCGCGGGATCGGCAGCACTGGCACGTACACGTCCGTGTGGTCGCGCTTGTTGAGCACCTTGTTGTGGTGCTTGAAGTGCGCGTAGACGAGTGAGCTGACGATCGAGTCGGCGTCGGCGGCCTCGTTGCCGATCACGACGTGCACCACCTTCGGCATGGCGTTGCTCCTGCTGTTAGCGTTGGCGACGACGGAGTGCACGTCGCTCTTGGCCTGGCGCAGAAAGGCGTTGAATGCGCTAACGCTCTGTGCGACGGCGTCTTCTGTGCCCTGGCGCCACTGGAACGCGGTGACGGTGGAGACGGAGCTCATGGCGTGGCGTTGGATGTGGATCTGTTGCCTGCGAATGGCCTGCCTCATTTCCAAAGTGGACCTCTTTGAAGAATAATGATCACTAATATGAGTTGACGGTTCAAACCTCTCTTAATAAATTAAGGGTTTTTGTTTACTGTCTTTATCATACTTCGTGATTTTAAAAGGTACTTAAATAGAACGGTTCAGTACCAACTAGTCCGGTTAAACCACCGGTTCGTTTTCGCGCGCTCATTTTGCATTTCGTCAGAAATAGTGCGGGAACCAAGCCGAACTCAAGCGAAAAGCTCTCGAAGTTCTTGTCCATTTGCCATCATCATCACTTCTGCACCAGCACCAGACTGTCTGCGTGTTTGTACTTAAGCGATAGACAGAGTCATCACGCATGAGCTCAGTGTCGCCGACTGAAGCGGATCAGGTGACGCCGCCTCCATCGCCATCGCGTTTCCTGTTTGTTGAAAACGAAGAAGAAGACGAAGCCGTTGAGAGCGACGCGCGCTCGGACGACTCAGACTACGTGCTTGGCGTGTCGAGTGGGAAGAAGAGCAAGTCTAAGAAGAAGAAGAAGATCACACAGAGCAAGAAGCGGCTGCGGCAGGGCGTCAATGGCAGTAGCAGTAAGAAGAAGAAGGCGGCGGCTGCCAAGAGCAGAGCCGCTGATGGCGACGAAGACGAGGAGTTCAAGCCAGACGACGATGACGACGACGACGAAGAAGACATTGACATGAGCTCACCTGCTCGCTCCGTATCGCCCAGCGGCGGCAAGTTCAAGAGCTCAAAGAAGCAGAAGAAAGACGCGAAGAACTGGCTGGACGACGGCTGCGCCGTGACGTTCGCCCAGCGCATCGAGGACTTTAAGCGTGCGCTCAAGAATACGGTGCGTGACGAACGCGTGAGCTTCTACAACAGCCCACGGCATCAGCAGCTGCCAGTACGAGATGATGAAGAAGAAGAAGAGAAGGACGACCTGCTGGACGACGGCGACTTCCATGATGAAGTCCTCGCGCAGGACCAAACAGCAGACGCAGTGGCCGCAATCGACGCACCAAAGACCGCCGAAGACGATAAGGAGCAGTACTACGCGCCGGACGACGTGTTCCAGACGGACTCGGGGCTCGTGGTGCCAAAGTACATCTACAACCACCTGTTCCCGCACCAGAAGGACTGTTTGGAGTGGCTGCTGCACCTGCACGAGCGCAACACTGGCGGCATCCTAGGCGACGAGATGGGTCTGGGCAAGACAGTGGTACGCGCCCCACGCCTGTATTATCAATGTTGTCTATTTTTATTATTATTTTAGATATTAACTCACTGTCTGTCTCTTGTTTGTTTCCAGCAAATTGCAGCATTCCTCGGCGCCATGCACCGTGAGCGGCGTGTGCGCACCGTGCTCCTGCTCTGCCCTGCATCTGTGCTGCTGCAGTGGGTGCGCGAGTTCCACAAATGGTACCCGATGATGCGTGTGGTGCTGCTGCATGGCTCTGGCTCTGGCGTGACGCTGGCTGGAAGGACGTACGCCCAGCTGATCCAGGAGGTGCTGGAGGATGACGACGACGACGATGACAACCAGCACACTATTGGCTCGGGCGGCGGCGTCGTGATCTCTACGTATGAGAATGTGCGCCAGTACCAGGAGCTCTTCAT
Source organism: Globisporangium okanoganense (assembly GCA_023334035.1). Taxonomy (NCBI): domain Eukaryota; phylum Oomycota; class Peronosporomycetes; order Pythiales; family Pythiaceae; genus Globisporangium; species Globisporangium okanoganense. The sequence continues at coordinate 9,917 of JAASFY010001056.1, forward strand.
GGACGTCGAGTGGGACTACGTGGTGCTCGACGAGGGCCACCGGATCCGCAACCCAGATGCCGAGATCACGCTCGTGTGCAAACAATTGAAGACAGTGCACCGCATCATCCTCACGGGCACGCCGATCCAGAACCGTCTGCGCGAGCTCTGGTCGCTCTTTGACTTTGTGTATCCAGGGAAGCTCGGCACGCTGCCGACCTTTGACGACGAGTTCGTGCTGCCCATTCGCACGGGCGGGTACGCAAACGCGTCCAAGATGCAGGTACTGATGGCATATAAGTGCGCGCTGGTGTTGAAAGATCTCATCAATCCGTACTTGCTGCGACGGACCAAGAAGGAGATCCAGCACGTGACCAAGATGCCGGAGAAGATGGAGCAAATCATATTTTGCAGCCTCACGCCACGACAGCGCAGCACCTACCAGACGTACCTCAACTCGTCCGAGGTGGCGTCTGTACTTCGACGGGACATCCGACCATTCCGTGCGATCTCCATCCTGCGGCACATCTGTAACCATCCAGACTTGCTGGCGACCGTGGGTGATAATGGTGCAGCGGCCTATAGAGCACTGAGTAGCGAGATTGAGGACTACGGGTCGCCCGAGGGCAGTGGGAAGATGCTCGTGCTCGTCAAGATCCTGGGTATGTGGAAGGAGCAGGGCCACCGCGTGCTGCTCTTCTCGCAGACGCGCAAGATGCTCGACATCCTTGAGAGTCTCATGACGCGGCTGGGCTACTGCTTCTGCCGTCTGGACGGCACCACGAGCGTCAAGGAGCGACAGGCACTGCTGGACGCATTCAACGCCGACGGCAGCAAGATCTTTATCTTCCTGCTCACGACCCGCGCTGGTGGCATTGGCATCAACTTGATTGGCGCCGACCGTGTTGTGATCTTTGATCCGGACTGGAATCCATCGACAGACCTTCAGGCGCGTGAACGGTCGTGGAGGCTTGGCCAGACCAAGCAGGTGACGATCTACAGGCTCATCACGAGCGGTACGATCGAGGAGAAAATCTATCATCGACAGATCTTCAAGCAGTACTTGACCACAAAGGTGCTCCATGATGCCAAGCGCAAGCGGTGTTTCAACAAGCACTCGCTGCGGGATCTCTTCGTGCTTGGTGGCGAGAACGACCAGGGTGGCGCCGAGACCAACGACTTGTTTATTGCGGGGAATGTGGAGAACCCGGCACTGTTGGCGAGCGATGCTGCTGGAGATGAGGAGGCTAAAGAAGATAGAGAAGAAGACGAGCAGGTGGACGATGAAGGACTAGACGACGAAGACAAGGAGGCGGGGACCAACAGCGCGAGCGCTGGTGATAACGATGCGATCCTGAAGAAGCTCTTCGACGGCGAGGGCATTAGCGGCGTGTTCAACCACGACGCGGTTGAGTGCGACGGCGTGCAGAACCAGGAGGCCGACCTGATCGACATGGAGTCCTCCAAGATCGCCAAGTCGGCGCTCAGTTCGCTGCGTGCGTCCTGCGCGTTGATCCGTCAGCAAAGAGAGAGCTTGTTTACGCCCACGTGGACAGGTCGCAGCGGCGTAGCGGGCGATCCGACCCAGCGAGCAGGACGCTTCGGGAACCGCGTGGCGCGTGGCCGACAGCAGCTGACATCAACAGCATCTGCACCAGCCTCCAGTAATATCATCAACAGTGCAAGACGCAATAGAGTACCTTCAGCTCAGCAGATCACAACTACCACTCGCAGCCTATTCGCACAGAATACGCTGTCGTCTAAAGACATGCTGGCAAAAATCAAGAATCGCAAGAACGGCGTGACCCAGTCAACAATAGGATCCATCGGCGGGCCGAGCCTCAAGAACGGCTTCATGGGCGTGGACGAGATGGCCAAACAGCTGCACGCGTTCCTCACGCCGTCCACGACGGACCCGCGGCGCCGCAATGGCGTGACGACCGAGGACCTGCTCGAGGCCTTTGCGACGCTCATTGCGCCCAAGGACAAGATGGTCTTTCGCAACCTGCTGCGCGACATGGCCGAGTGCCGCGGCCGCAAGTGGACGCTCAAGCAGGAGTTCGTGACCGAGCCGTCGTGAGCAAGTAGAGACGGACACTGAAGTAGACGCTTTGTCATAAATATGTAAATAATACTTCTATGTGAAATCTGTCCATTTCAGATGGACACAATCCAGCTCTCGCAGACTCCTTATGCGAGAGTGTGAGCTGGATTGGATCCTGTCAAGCTCACCTTGTTTCCGTCATTCACAACCAAACCGGTAACTTTAGGACTTACAACAGTCAGTTACCAAACCGGTAACTTAGGATGTTTTGTATATTTAGGACGCTGTTGTAAACTTTGCTTTAAGAACATCAAGTCCTAAACACGTCGGCTGCGGCCGTTTAAATGTTGCGCGCACGGTAAACATATCACTCGCATAGTGAAACCAAGTTGAGTGAGAGAATTGCACAAAAAACGCCCTGAAGCTCGCTCGCACAGTAAAACCAAGTCGAATGACATTTTTACTGTTTTACATCCGCAGAAATTTATGACTAAAAAATCCGTACAAATTGTCCTATTTAGGACAAGGTTTGTCAGCTTGTCCTGCTGCGCGCCAAGCACCCTGCTGGCCGTGCAGGAGCTGCCGCACCTGCTGCGCCATCTGATCACCACGAATCGCGAGATCGGCGCAGAGAAACTGGGGATCGCCATGCAGACCGCAGCGAAGAAGGGCGACCTGAGTGCGCTCCAGTGCCTGCACGCGTATCGACCACAGG
>JAASFY010001057.1:0-12652 GCA_023334035.1 Globisporangium okanoganense
ACCACAAGCGCGCAGTCCGACAGCGCGCTCCCTTACGCTTCCTCGTAAGACAAACGTGTACGCTAACTAACGGTGCTCTCGCCTCGTTACACAGTACCTGAGCTCGCTGTGGAGAATACAACTACGAGACAAGGCTTCGGGAAAACGCTCTGGAAATCCATACAGTCTCTTCAGCACTCTACTGGCCACGTCATCTACAGTACGGAATGCACGGATTTTACTTTTTGATTTTGAAATTAATAGCATCCATTGTGTTGCAGGAAACCGCAAAGCTTGGTGGAATTCCCAGCTCTCCATCCAGTTTATACAGTTCCATTTCGGCAAGCGAGCCAACATACACGAGAAGATACTGCTGACCTGCGACGACTGCTCCGCGCACTGGACGCACGAGGTCAAGCAGTGCGCTGCTGAGCTCAACGCCATTCTCATCAAGGTCCCAGTCAGCTACACCTGGAACAGTCTGCCGAAGAGGACAATCATCAGCGGCTTTGCGCGTGCAAAATTATTGCCCGACACAGACAACTCCGCAGCGAGTGAGTGCAATCCCAGCGACAGCGGTGACGCAAGCGATCTAATCGCACAGAGGCAACGCTGCGGTCTGCTCTCTAAGAACGTCAAGAAGGTCGCTGAAGAAGACGACATCTGTGCAGCCACCCAAGACAACCAGGAGGAAGCGAACTCGCTTGGAGAAGAAGCGTACGTTTGAGCGAGTAAGCAGGTATTCCACACAGTGATCCTTCAAAAATAACAGCCTCCCCATTGACGTTAACGTACTCAGATCCATTCTATAGTGAGCAGAGATTGTGACTATGTCGTGTATTCTTGGGTCGCGTGGCACTTGAGCAGCGCATTTGCTCGCAGTCCAGTGCTGATGTGTACCGCACAAAATAGAATTGCGAAATGAATTGCCAAGCAAATCCTTCGAATTCGTTTAGTCATTAGGTACATTTACTCTTTAGCTACAATTTCAGATTATAGCTATAGCTAATGACTAAAGATATGCGATACTATCTCCGCAGTTTTTCCATGAATTTGAATGTAAATCGATATTTATTCAAGATTCGGAAAATATCAGTTTAAAACAAAATGTATCAATATTTCTGTTTAAACAAATATTTTAGTTTTTGGCCCAACTATACCAGATAAACTATGGGGTGGTCCAAATGTTTAATTGAAATTGACACTTTCTCGATTTCAATCAAACATTTGGACCACCCCATAGTTTCCAAAAATATTAGTTTAAACAGCAAACCCTATATAAAATGATTTGGGTAGGTTTTACCCAAACCATATCGGTAAATCGGTATATTTCTGGAAACCCATTTCTTTTATCTTCATATCAAGCATTTTTCTTCCTATCAAGCATATATTAAGCAAGCCCACAAAACGAATCTGCCCACAATCCGTCATGAGCCAGCAGCAGCAGTCGACGAGCACCGAGGAGCTCCCGCACGGCTGGAAGCAGGTGGACAGCAAGAGTCGTCCGGGCAAGTCGTACTTCCTGCACCTCAAGAGCGGCGAGAAGACCTGGAAGCTCTCGCACGTGCACGCCAAGGAGCGCGAGTTCCGCCACAAGGCCAAGGCGAAAGCCGCCGCGTCGTCCAGCAAGAAGCACTCGTCGTCGTCCAAGTCCGGCAGTGGCACGGAGAGCGTGCACACGCTGCACATCCTCGTGAAACACGCAGACTCGCGCCGCCCGTCGTCCTGGCGGCAGGAGAGCATCACGCGCAAGAAGGCGGTCGCGGTCGCCAAGGTCGAAGGCATCCGAGAGAAGCTCGTGGCGTGCGCAAAAGAAAACCCAGAGGTATGTGTGGTGCTTTGTGTCTATTTGTGTGTGCATAGTGCAGCGTGTGTGGATTAGAGAGACTGACTATGGTTGTATGTGCTATGTGTAAACGCTCGTGGGCGAATGCGTAGAGGAAAGCAGCGGTGCGAGCGCTCTTTGAAGAGATCGCCAAGGAAGAGAGCGACTGCAGCAGGTACACGCCTTGATACTGTACTGTACTATCCACCTTGCCTTGTTTGGCTGTCTGGTTACTAACTGGTCTATATACCTTGATGACAACACATGCATAGTGCGAAGCGCGGTGGCGATCTGGGCAGCTTTACGCGCGGCAAGATGACGCCGCCGTTTGAAGCAGCGAGCTTTGCGCTCAAGGTCGGCGAGCTCAGCGGACTCGTGGAGAGCGACAGCGGCATCCACGTCATCCTCCGCGTCGCATAGGCACACTGGCGGCGGGCATCGTATTTGCAGTCAAGCTTGTATACATCTGTCTCGGACGTGGTATACCTCTTGTACATCCGGCCAGCACGAGCGATTTTCAGATACCCAAGATACAAATGAAGACAAGAGAAGCATGAAAAGGTGCGATGGCCTGGCGGTCGAAGCTGTAGATATATACGAAAAGCTCTATTATATATTTACAATTCAAACACGTTGGCGAAGCCGTCGTCAGCCGTGAAGAGCGCCGTGCAGGGCTGGAACGCGAGCGGCACCTTGCCCTTCTCCTTGCGCTTGAGCTGCTTGTCGAAGATGCTCTTGTACGAGACGTCCATGGCATCGTCCAGGTCGAGGAACGCGTGGCGCAGCTTCTCCTCAAAGAGGTTCGCCTTGAGCGCCACCTCGGCGTTGTAGTGCTGCTTCATCGTGTGCAGCTCCCAGAGCGAGCTCTGCAGCGCGTTGCACTTGATCGGGTCCTGTTCGTCGCTCACGAACGGGTCGTGGCCGTCCTTGAGCGCGATCTGGGTCGCCTCGCCCGAGAGCTTCTTGGCCGCGGCGTCCACGGCGTTGCCACTCGAGAGCTCCATGCGGCGCTTGAGCGCCTTCTCGGCCGCGGTCGACGATCCCGTGCGGTGGATCAGCTGGATGCACTCCTTGTGGCGCAGGATGAGGTTGTACACCATCGGGATGATGAACATGATCGCGCCCGGCTCGGCCACGAGCGACAGGCGCGAGAAGCGCTTCGCGAACGCCGCGATCATGTACGCCGGCAGGTGGGTCGACGACAAAAACATCTCCAAGAGGCTGAAGAAGCGGTTTCTATACAAGCACAAGCGATAAGTAAGTTAGTGGCACTGTGTCATGTATGAAGGGACATAATCCGGATACTGAGCAGTAAGTAGTGTACCTCTGCTTGGCGCTGAGCAGACTCGGGTCGTCGAGCAGCTGGTAGAGCTTGTTGTAGAAGTCCGGGTAGTCAAAGTTGTAGTCCTGGATAAGGATGAAGAGACTGTTGAGCGCGAGGAGGCTCGGGACGCCGCCGAGGTTGTACGAGTCCGTGAGGAAGTCCGAGAGCAGCAGCGGGTTGACAAGGTGCGGCATGATGTCGTCCGGCAGCTGCACAAGGATCTTCTTGTAGGCGTCCTGCGGCAGGCGGTGGCGCAGCACGGCCACCCACGCCTGGCTGAACGCGTGCTGGTGCTGTTTGAGGCTGCGCAGGCCCTTGACGCTCTTCTTCTTGGACTTCTGGCCGCTCTTCTTCTTGGCCGCGTCCTCGGCCTTGCGCTTGTTGCCGACCGCGAGCGACTGCGGTTCGTCGTCCGAGTCCACGTCGCTGTCGTCATCGTCGTCGCTCACGAGCTCGTCTTCCGGCAGATCGTTCGTCGTCGCGTCTTCCTTGGGTTCAACCAGGAACGACGTGATATCATCGGCGCTCTCGGGCATGCTGACCATGCCCAGCAGGCGCAAGGCGTTCGCCGCGAAGGAGAAATCCGTGGCGTCGCGCTTCTCGTCGTCGTCCTTGGCGTACTCGCTCTCGAGCAGCTGCGTTAGGTTCTTGAGCATAAAGTACTGCACATCGACGTACGCGACGACGTACTCGCCCTTGAAGACGCTCGCGAGCTCGCCCTTGAGCTTAGGCGCCGCCATGAGCTGCTGGACCACGCGCATGAACGTCTCGTTGCCAAAGCCCGCAACGCCACTGGCGGTCGAGCGCATCTCGCCCTCGCGCGCGACGAACTCCATGAGTGTGCGCAGCGCCGCGACCTGCGCGTTGCTGTCCTTCTTGGTCAGCAGCCAGTCAAGCATCTCCTTGATGAACGCCACGTAGATGCTCCAGAGCCACTTGCGGAACTTGGTGATCGCGTCTGCCTCCCCCACGGCGCTCTTGGCCTTCTTCCCGTCCGACGGCGCCGCGCTGTCTTTTGCGACCGCTGTGTAATGAGAAATACAACAGTACCACCGTGAGCAAAACGGTGTTATTGAGTTCATCGCGTGGTGTTCTTAAATCAGCTCTACATTACCTTTCAGGTCGCCCTTCTCGAGGAAGAACAGCAAGAGACGGCGCATCGAGAGCATCGCGGCCTGACTCACGGCCTTGTCATCGTGCTTGAGCGCCTTGACGATCTTCGGAAGCTCTGTTTGCCATCATGGCATTGTATTTGTTCACATGTGCGCGTTGCGTTAAAAGTGTTCCGCAGCAAACAGCACGACGCAGAGAGTGAAGCACCATCACCACCACCACAGCAAGAGCAACACAGCCACGTACCATTGATCTGCTTGACGTCCTCCTTGATCTTGGCCTCGAGCTGCTTGATCTCCGCAGCGCTCTCCATGGCACTCGCTGTTTCTTTGCTGGTGTTGGCGTAGGTGGCGGCGTTTGGGGCGCGTTTTCGAGCCAAATTGATTGGCGAGCGCACTGACGTCCCAGATGGTGGCCCACAATAATATGTGGAGCGCTCCACGATCTAGAAGCTGATTCTGATTCTGTACTAAACTCACCTTTAGATATCTCCATACAATTTATAAATAACAAATCGAACTTTTTTCTATGAGGGTTTCTCTCTACACTTACGCTTTAGATATATACATACAATTTCTAAGTAAAGATTTGAATACTTGAGGGTTTCTTTTGCAACTGCACTCACGCGACAGACAAAAAGCGAGAAGCAATCGAGCGCGAAAAGGACAACGGCGGGCGACACTGTCCGCGACGAGAGACGCCCCAGCGCACGAGAACACAACGGCGAACGCCCCAGCAGCCCCACAGAACACAATCCAAGTCATTCACGTCGGCGGCTCGATAGTAACCGCAGCAGCACTCTCCCAACCTTGTCTCCCCCCCCCCCTCGCATTTTGAGATTTGAGAGCGAGAGGGCGATTGATTTCATTCGAGTAGTGGTCGATTGATGGACGCGGCGGGCGAGCACGACAACGAGTATCTGCGCTTCCTGCGCGGCTTACGACAGCCGGATGACGCCAACATCCATGCGGCCATCAGCATCAGTATGTGGCCTGTGCCATTTGCATTTATGCTGTGTAGCTCCTGGTGTAACATGAAATGTCATAGTATGACCATACTAATGATATTATTTTGTTCCGTGTACAGATGATCTAGCGGCAGCACAGGCAGCTGAGCTGGACTTCCGCACGTCCTTCGGCGGACCCGACGGACTCCCAGACCTGGACGCGAGCCACGATGGCGTCGAGTTTGCGCGACTGCTGCTTGCGCACGACGAGCAGGAGGCCAAGATCGACGCGGAGGTCGACGCTGCGGCTGCAAACGTGATGGTGTCGGCTGCTGCAACGCATCCGGTCGACGAGGACGCCGTGGCGACGGCTGCGGGGCTCCACATGCACGTCGAGGACGAAGAAGAAGACCTTGACCAAGATCTTGTTGACCAGGACGACAGCGACTTGGGTGGCGACGGGACAGATGACACGGCCATAGGCGAGATCGCAGTGAGCAACCGGAGCCGCTGCCGGTATTACGGCAAGGCCCGCGAGCGCTGCCCGCGCGCAGCCACGGGCTTTGACGGCAGGTGCGCGATCCACAAGATCAGCCAGTTTTGCAAGCACGCGCGCTGCAACAAGTTCAACCAGGGCAACGGCTACTGTATAAAGCACGGCGGTGGGAAGAAGTGCAAGCAGGATGGGTGCCCCAAGCAGGTGCAAGGTTACGGCTACTGCTCGGGCCATGGCGGCAAACCGCTCTGTCCTGCCGACGGCTGCGAGAACAAGCGCATGGAAGGTGGCTATTGCAAGGCGCATGGCGGTGGCCGCTTCTGCCAAAACGAGACATGCAAGAAGCGCGACATTGGCGGTGGCTTCTGCATCGCGCACGGAGGTGGAAAGAAGTGCAAAGAGTGCGATTGCGAGAAAGTGGATCGTGGCGGCGGGTTTTGCAAACGTCACGGCGGGGGCAAGAAGTGCGAGATCGAAGAATGCAACAACTGGGCTATTGGCGGCGGCATCTGCGTCGAGCACAAAGGCCCCGGCAAGCGCTGCAAGACGCTTGGCTGCACGAAATACGACCTGGGCGGCGGCCACTGCATCGCGCATGGCGGCGGGCGCAAGTGCGTCGTCGAGGGCTGCGACAAGATCCGCCAGGTGAACAAGCGCTGCCGCGGCCACGGTGGCAAGCTCATGTGCGCGATCGACGGCTGCGAGCGCGCGGCGCAGAACTTCAAGCTCTGCAAGACCCACGGCGGCAGCAAGCGATGCCAGCGCGACGGCTGCGTCAACATGCAGAAGGGCGGTGGCTTTTGCATTCGCCACGGTGGCGGCACAAAGTGTCGCGCCGACGGCTGCGTGGCCATTGACCGCGGCGGCGGCTTCTGCAAGGCGCACGGTGGCGGCAAGAAGTGCAACGTGCAGTACTGCAACCGGTGGGTGCACGGCGGCGGCTTCTGCCCCGACCACCTCGAGATGGAGCTCAGCCAGCAGGGCGACGAGATCTCGCGCATCGCGGCAGCGTGCTCATATTTAAATGGCGAGCCCATCGCACTCTAAATGATGTTGTATCCAATATCTCCAAATAAAGCCATTCATGTTTTTTTCTTCCAAAAGTGAAAATGTGTCCATTATAATTCCCTCGTTTTTGTCACATGTCATTGTTAGTATGTGTCTACACCTTGGCATAGCGACATTAGCCTGTCAGTAGTGCAATCACTTCCTTTGAGAACAATGTCGCATGCCACTAAAAGCAAGTTAATTCTTTCCATACAGTGACATCATGCCCAGCAGCTCAATTTCCTTTGCATTTCAAACAAAACCACAACTCCCGACCAAAATGCGGCGACGAGGGCGGAATAGCAGCGCCAAGAGCGGTGCGACGATCGCCGCCGCGAGCGACCAGGGCGTGCGACGGCGCGCGACCGGGAACTCGGCCGCGGCTGCCCCAGCCGCATTCCAGGATGATGCGCTGCCGGCGGGCCCGTGGAGCCACGGCACAGGGCTGTCCATCAAGCAACAGCAGCTGCAACAAGAAGAAGAACAGCATCATCAGTACTACCCGAGCGGCCAGTTCCACCTCATGGGCTCGAGTCCGCTGGCGCTCACGCCGAGCTTGAGTCCGTTGTACAAGGTGCCAGCGCCCAACTACTACTCAAGCGCGACGACGTCCTCGGTCGCGAAGGCGGCGGCGACCACGGCCGCGGCCTTCTCGCTCCAGTCCATGGACGAGACCATCGGCCGCATCTTCACGATGTACCTGCCCAACTTTTTCGACGCGCTCGCCAAGTTCCAGTACCAGCAGGTATGTTGTATAGTCGTGTGTATAGTGGTATACGTTGTCTCAAGCCAGTCATTCTAATGCGTCGATAATGACTTTGTATTAGGCGCTGGCGAGCCTCGAGGTCGAGGGCAAGAGCGACTGGCGCAACTGGGAGGCATTCCTGATCATGCGCCGGCTCGCGGCGTCCTGCGAGAGCACGTACCACCTCATGAAGTACCTCGACCCCGATGTGCTCCACTCGGACGCGATCGACCTCATGTACAGCAAGCTCGTGGTGCTCATGAACCACCTGGCCGAGGAGCTCAAGCCCATGATCGCGCGTCAGCACCACTTTCCCGTCCACGCCATGAGCGGCAGTACGACGACGGACCCGTCCATGGCGGACTTTGCCACGTGCGGCGACCTGGGCTACTACGCCGAGCTGCTGGATCAGGCGGCCGAGTTCTTCTCGGTAAGGATACTTACGCATTTGCATTGCTCTTTTATCCGGTTCTTGATGTATGTATAGCTATCTAAACATGTGTATACGCTACTGTATCAGCTGCGTCTGCCAATGATTGAGATGTACCGCGGCCTGGCGCTCGCGACCACACCGCTCGACTGCGCGCAGCTGTTGAAGGTGCTCGATGGCCTGCTCGTGCGGCTGGACGCGTTCGACCACCCGCTGCTCGAGACCATGAAGCAGTCGGCCATGGAGGAGAACCGGACGGTATACGCAGCTATGCAGACCGAGATGCGCATCACGCAGTACGACTTCACGAAGGCCATGATCGCGCTGCACCGGCTCAAGAAGACGCTGGGCTCCTGGAGCGACCACATTGACTCGCTCTCAGACTACCCGCTCTTTGATGACGGTGGCCTGGAGGACGACGGCGATGATGAAGAGTGTGGCGAGGACGACAGTCATGAAGACAGTCGAGTGGGAAATGGCCATGAGGACGATGACGACGAGAACTACCCGCTCTCCGACTCGATCTACTCGAACCACTCGGCCTTTGCGACTGGCGGCGGTGGGGAGTCCTCGAGCTTCGTATCGCGCAGCAACGTGCGTCGCACAAGCTACAGCCTTGCGTCCGACTTCCCATCCGCTATCACTAATGCGGGGGATGGCGATACGTCGTCGGTGATTGTACGGAATCCGTCCATCATGTCGGTCGAGAGTGCTACAAGCGTGGTGTCTGATGTCCACAGGTACGTGATTATCTTGCATTTTAGCCGGTGCGTTGGAGACTGACTAATGGGTCTATGGTATGTGCCTATGCCTCATCTATATGAACCTCTCAGCACGTTTAGTCGGCTCTTATCTCAGAGCAACATGCTCAAGCGTGGGATCGTGGGGTCAAGTGTCCCGATCCCTGTGGCACTACGAGACCTTGCAAACCTGGCGCAGAAGCCTGGAGATCCGTACGTGAGCTCCGGGGGCTCGTCGATCTTCACGAATACGCTCGAGCAGGCGATTCTCGGAGGCGGTGGTGGTGGTAGCGTCGCCGGATCTTTCATAGGCGGCGCTGCAGCCACTGGAGCTCAGACAGCAGGGGGTGGAGGTGGGGTGTTTGCCAGCATGACGGCGGCCGAGATGATCGCGTTGTCGATGAAGAACCAGGCGCGCGACGATGGCTTTGCGCTCCCAGTCTTTCAATGGGCCAAGCGCTTCTACCGGTCGCTCGTGGCCAAGTTCACGCTCTACTTCCACCGGTGGCTCGAGCCTTTCGAGCGCCAGGGGGATTTCCTATCGCACGACCTCACGCGGTTCATCCGCACGCCCATGGGCATCTCATATCTTCAGCTCATGGACGTACTTCTCGCGCGAGGATGTACGTATAGCTATGTGTGTATAGCATGTGTACATCTACCCAGTCTGGACTTTCCGTGACCAACCATTGTCTGCGTGCTATACGTACGTATGTATACAGCGTACCGAGGCGACGATGGCACGGCGTATATCATGCTCGTGCTCGAGACCGAGCAGCTGGAGAACAAGGGCGCGCACTACTACCAGAACGGGTACCTCTGTCCGAGCACGAGCCGCGCGCGGCCGAGCCAACCCGAGCCAGAGGACCAGCACCAGGACCCGACCAGTAGCAGTCTGGACTCGGTCGATAAGATGCGAAGACACACGCCACCAACAACAGCGATCAAGTCGCCCTCGACGGCAACACCTCAGCTGCAGACGAGCCACTCGCTCTTTATGCAGGTGGACAACGAACTTGAAGAGGAGCAGAGTGACTTCTCTCCACTGTGGGGATTGCGCGGTTGGCCCGCGGTCTTCTGCTACCCGAACAAGGAACCGCCGCTGCAGCACTGGCCCAATATTGTGAGCCTCATCATGGACAACCGCACCGCGCTCGAGACAACACGGCCAGTGTACGAACGAAGTTCATATGGCCACTGAGCTTCTTGGGAAGGGTGAGACTAACGAGGTCACTGTGGATTTATTGCGTTGATGCCTGACAGGTTCAGCCACACGGAGAAGCGGGTTAAGGCCTCGTATTATATCGCGCGTGTGGATCCGTGCATGCATCTAGTGCTGTTGCTCGAGGGCAAGCGTCGGCCGAACGAGAAGACGACCCAGGTATGTTGTGTTGGCTTTGACTGAGTTCTGAACTGAGCTGGTGATGTTTGTGTGTGTGACCTCACGCCTTTCGACTTTGTTGTGGCTTTTGTTTTTCATTTAGGATTTCATGCAAACGCTGACTTTAAACCTGCAGCATGGTGGCGCCTTCGACTACCTGCGCAGCGTGAGCATGGCGCCCACCGCTGCAATGTGAGCATCTCGTGTGGGCAAGCGACCAGTTTTGATGGAGCAAATGCGCGGACGAAGCGCATGACCTTCGCATTTCTACTTCTACGGGTTATTGCATATTATGCATACGACTATTCTTACTACTGCCTGCCTAGCTTTCTGCTACCAACTACTCTACGTTCCTACTCTACCTTTCCTTCTTCTCGCTACCTAAAAAAACTTGTTCGCTTCTACAAAATGTAGACGGGCTTGATCTCGCTTACGGCGAAGAGCTCCTGGGTCTCGACGCACTTGATCATGCCGCTGCGCTCGTTGAGCTTGAGCATCAGCTCAATGCCCTCCTGGCTGTATACGTGTCCGTTCGGCAGCACACGCGGCGGGTTGTGCTCGTCCATCACCTTGTGGGTCACGCGGCACACCACGCGCGAGTGCGGGTGGTACGCGAATGGCACCCCCGAGCACAACTGCGCGCCAAGTTCACTGCAGCATGGGCACACTGGGATCGCACTGTCTGTAGCGTGCTTGTTTCGCTGGAAGCCGTGCGCGCACATCGAGTCGCTCTGGGTCGAGTCCTGGTCGCTGCTCGACAGTGTTGACAGTTTGGTCTTCTTGTTCTTGGCAAAACTGTCGGCGCTTGCGTCTTTCTTGCTTGCTGCACCATCGTCGATATCAATTCCGTCCTGCTCACTGCTGCCGAGACTGCTGTGCGTTCGCGCGAGCTTCTCCTTTGCATGTTCGTCACGATTGCGCTGGCACGTTCGCGTGTTTAGCGTCGACAGCCCCGTGTAGAGCGCAACGCACAGCGACGGTGGGTCGTGGATCCCGTACGCCTCAAAGAACGTTCTCTGGAAATCGTCGACGAGCTGTGTCCATCGGTCCACTGCAAAGAGCTTTGCGTAGTGCACTTGACCGGATTCTTCGGGCAACTTGAACGCCAAAGTGCCCATCGCGGCTTCAATTTCCTCATAGTCGGCTCGCTGGACGTCTCTGTCTTCGCGCTGCATCGCCAGTGGTGTGAGGAACACCTGCGCATACTGAATCGCCTCCAATTGCTTGTGCGAGCGCACAAACTCGATGAATTCTTGCAGGCGGAGTCGGAATTCGAGGCGTGACTGCAGGCGACGCAATCGCGAGGCGTTCTGAGCGCACCACGCGAGGGCTGTTGACGTGTTGTGGGCTTGCAGATCACGCAAGATGACTTGGCATTCGACGTGAAGACCGTGATCGACGAGGAAGTCGACGCCGTTGCTCTCTTGGATGATCTTGGAGCTCCCCAGGAGACCGCGGCTCAGCATATAGTCCGCTATCAGTCGATTGGTGATCGAGCTCTGCGTAGAGCTCTTGAGCTCCTCGTCCACACTTGAAGAGCTCTTCTTAGGATCCAGGTGAGATGCTGCCTTCTCGAGCTCCTTGACGTAGCGCGCTCGTCGCAAACAGATCTCCAAATCGCGCTGCTGCTCGGCGACTTTCTGCTTTGCATCGTGCTTCAAGTCCTGGATCCTGTTCGTGAGCTCGCCCAGCTTGCCAATGAGGGCGTCGACGTCCATCCGCTGCGCTGGCTGCTGCTCTTGGTGCAAATCGACGATGGTCTTCGTGACGACGCCCAGCTCCTTCGTCAACTGCTTGTGGTACAGACGGAACGACTTGTTCACTTGCTCAAACGGCACGCGCAGTAGCGGGTGATTCAGCTCCATCCTTGCTCTCCTCTCGCTCGCTCGCAGTCGCACTTAAATAATTCGAGTTACCTTAATTGCTTCTAGGTGCACTTTCTCGGACAAACGCCGCAAAGAGGTACACACACAGACAGCAAGACGGTCAATTCGGCACAGTCACACAGGAAAGCACACTGCCAGTCACTCTTCATACAACGCACTTGCACACAACATCGACACAGAAATGCGTACACGCACACGGATAAAAGAACCCAAGGCCGGTCTTTTCTCGTTGAAGTTGCAGCTCTTCATGAAGAGCTGCCGTCGTCTCACTCGCATGCACACACACTTCAAATACACGTATGCAATATGGGCATTGTACCTGCGTCCTCTGCTCTTGCTTCTGAGTGCTGTCGCTGTTTGAGAGGCGTCCGTGGGGCGAGTGAAGAGCGGGGTGCGCCGGATGCGCGTCGGAGAATGGTGTTTTCTCTCGATCCTTCTTCTTTTGCGAATCAGATGAATTGCTGGCATTTACTACCATTTGAATTGATCCGCAATTCAATGAATTGTTGTCCGGATAGTGCGTCGGATACGGGACTGGCTTGTTGTCAATCAAAAAAATCGAAGAGCTCAGTATACAGAGCAGAAGCTTTTTTAAATGCATATATTGTGTATGCGACGGTTGAGCAACAACATGCCTTCTCGCCGCTCAATTGTGTATGGCATTGGATTAAAAACCAGAGCGCTACTCTGAATGTTCGTAGTTCAAAGAACTACGTCCTGGGGGGGGGGGGGGGGGGGGG
>JAASFY010001058.1:0-12649 GCA_023334035.1 Globisporangium okanoganense
AGCTGACTGTACAGTATGATTCAAAAGTACAGTGACTTACACAACTGTGTATGTTTATAATCGCCTTTTTACTGGCCCCTTTTGAACTGTCGGAACCGCTGTCGGATCGTTTTCCGCTGTCGGAGTTTTGCGGGTATGGTATGGTGCTCATTTCTAAAACCTCTGTATAATACTTACCCTTTGTATCTGGTTATTGGCTGCAAGTTTGCAAATAGAAAAATGTTTGCATATCGATATGCAAACTTTGAAATAGGTTCAATATATATTATATATATTGAACCTATTTCAAAGGCGACATTTACCCCAGTACTATGTATTATTTTAGGTTTAGTGTATTATTTTGGTTTTTTGAAAGCCATTCACAATTCAAACAAACACAAAACGCTGCAAACGATGGCCCAAGTGCATGGGAACGCGCGCGCGCGCGTGTTCAACTACGTCGAGAGCGACGACGCGATGACGCCATTGCCCCCACCGCCTCGACCTCAGGCGCGGCCGTTGGTGCGTGGCGTCCCAATGGCAACGGCGGCGCGAGCAGCAGCGCACAACAGGCACCAGCGAGCAAGTCATCAGAGCAATTTAGTAGACGACGACGTCGGCGCCCCACAGCCCGCGCCAGTTCCACATGCGCACCCGCTCGCGGCGCTCTCCGGTAACATTACGCACCTACGTCACAGCGACCAGAGCACACGCCATATGAGCAGTAGACTACGGGGCAAGCGGCTGAACCCAGCGTTCTTCAACCGCGAACGCATCACAGCGTTCCTGGGCAAGGAGAATACGGAAGATATCGATGGCGAAGCTCGTGGCCAAGGCGATAGAGAAGCGAACAGTGCAAATGACTACATGCATGAGCGACCGCTTCAGCTCCAACCTCCAGTGTCGTTCATGGACTCGCAACGACTGCACTCCACGCGCATTATCCAGAGCCGCATGCGGGATATTGCGAATGAGCCAACCCAAGTACCTGATTTGCTGGAAGAAGAGAAGATCATCGCTGCAACGAACGCGAGCCACTGGCGCCATGAGCTCCATCCGCTGTCTGTGACCACAATAGCAAGTGCCAATGGAGCTGGTATCCAGCAGGACTCGGCGCTCGAGCGAGCGCGCCATCGGAAAGTGAAGAAGCAGGTGGACCCCAAGTGGCTGCAGACGCAGAGCGACGCGTCCAACCGTCCACGTGGAGTGTTCGAGCGAGACGAAGAACTCCATTTAAGGGAAGTGCTCGTGCAGACCACAGTGAGCGAGCTTCTGTTTAGTGGTGTGCTCTTTGACGACGATGACGACGCGAAGCACTTGGCGTCATTCCCGCCGCTGGAGAAGCCCACGCTTCCGATCTACAGCAGCGGCATGACGGGCCTCTCTGGCTGCTGCTACGACTCGTGGTCGTATTAGAGCTCAGTAGATTATACCTGCTATCTGAGTGGGGAATCAGGCTCGACACTCAACAAACAGGAGACTTCATTATGTAGCAGCTCCATATTTAAACCATGGCTAATCGCAAACGACTGGCGCCCATGCATCCACAAAACCGCTAATACTTGGAGACAAAAGTCGTGACCTCCTGCTCGTACTCACGCTGCTTTCTCTTCGTCATCACAATGTTAAAGATCACAGCAACAAGCACGACACCTGCGTGGAGAAGCTCGTCCAGCGACGCCCACGCGGTGAGCATGAAGACCATCATCGCGCACTGGAGGAAGCCCAGCAGTGTGGCAGTGCCCAGACTGCTCGGCTCAGAGAGGTTCGTGCTGCTAAAGCTCAAGATCAGCACGGCCACGAGCGACAAGACGTCGAGCGCAACCATAAACTGTCGAACCACAGAGCGAACGTTAGCCAAGCTCGTGAGCGCAGAGCTGCCCATGTCATATCAACTTACCGTCTTGAGAGCGCTCCCCTGGTGCTTGATCTTGAGATGGCTGGACGATGTCGAAGAGCTACGATGCTCAGCTCCATTGGACTCGTCATTGAAAAAAAGGAAGCTCACCATGCTGATGCAGCAGAGCGCGAGTGCAAACACAATGTTGATGCGGAAGAGCTCCTGGGTCTTGCGCTGTCACATATATTTACAATTGGACATACAGGAATAGAGCAGCAACACCTTAGGACCTCAACTTAAAGTACTATAAGAACAACAGCAGCACGCAGCACTGCACCTGCAACGTGGTTATCCGGTGCACTTCGCGCTCGGCTTCTTGCAGCCGCCGCTAGTGTATACGATGCGGTTGGGTTATACGGTTAGCTATGCAGTCCATTGGTAGAGCTCACTGGGTGCAACGTACTTGAAGCGCGTTGGTTGGATCAAGGACATGGCGCGCATGGACCTGTGCACGCAAGTGGCCGAGCAGTTAGTGATGCACCAAAGTGCCATTAGGTCACAGGCATCCACCAACAGCTCAATATGAAGACGTACGAGTCGCTGCAGCCTCTGCTTTACATTCGCTGGGGTCTCTTGGATCTTACGAGCCTCTTCGTCAAGGATCAACTGCGTCAGCCGCTGGCTGCGCATGGTCGTGTACAAATGATGCCTGCAGCACGTCACAGTCAGTACAACGCAACTCAACGGCACCCACACTTGGAGACATACCCCACACGCATTCACACACACAGAAGCTCACCAGACTTGGTCGTCCTGCAGCACCTGCTTCATGCGCTGACATGAGCTGGCGAGCGCGACCGTGCTCTTGAGATCCAGAAAGGCCGCGATCTTGGGCAAGTGCACGCGCATGCGCTTCGAGCGCAGCTTCACGCGCTTGTGCAGGTTCTTGAGTCTGCGCTCGCGCAGCGACAGCGTGCTCCGCGGCGGCTGTGGCTGGCGGTGGAGTGGCGGCAGCAGCGGCAGCGCCTCGTGGTTCGTCTCCATGTTGAGCTTTTGGACACAGTGGAGAGGTCTTCCGGTGTTGTTTCCGTGACAAGCTTTCCGCAGCGTAGTTGTGATGGCTAAGGTTGACCACACATGCTTGAAGTGGCGTGGCTAATAAATGTGGAGCGTTCTGTTTGAAAAATGTTCACAACCCTTACTTCACTGTATGAAAAACACCTTGGATACCGAGGAGTACTGAACACATTGCCGGTAACCGTGAAAATGTTCAGTACTCCTCGGTATCCAAGGTGTTTTTCCCAGCAGGACGAGCCGTTCTGAACATTTTTTTGGTATAGTGGGGTTGTCGCCAGCCTCTAATTTCTCCCTCTTCAAAATTACAGACCTTTTTATTTTATTATATTTTTTGCAAGAGCGCTTTTATTTTCCAAGCGAACCTTTTTATCTTAACTTTTTGACAATTGAAAAGTGATTTCAGCTCTGATATCAATTCGATTTTCGAGAATAGTACAGTATCAAGCGTATCGCCACCGTGGCTTGGAAGGCTGGACAGACGGACTAATAATGTTCAGCACGTAACGCAATGCCAATGGTAGTGTTGGTGTGAATGGGGAGGTGTAGGTAGTATTTAAAAAGCGGAAATATGTAAACATAGGATACGTGTGGCGGCGCGTGCTGCCCCAGTCGTCTTCTCTCTCTCTCTCGCTGTCTTCTATTGGCAGCTGCCGCTCTCCTCGTATCCAAAATCCAATTGAGTTGCTTAGACGAACGTGATGTGCGTCTTTTTCGCGGGCACCTGGGCGGCGTAGCCCGGGAAGTCGTACTGGATGCCGAGCGCCTCGAGCGCCTGGCGCTTGGCGTTCTCCTTCTTCACTAACCGCTTGTTCTGCGCGAGCGCGTGTTCGTAGCTCTTCTCGGCGTTGTGCTGGTTGCGCGCGATGGACGTCCACGGCAGCGGCTTGAACGTCTTGTTCGCGCCGACAAACATGCGCTCGTGCACGGCGTGCGGCGGCACGAGGTGGCACGACAGCGTGTGGTCAAAGAGGCGGTACTCGTTCATGGTCTTGGCCACGATCTGCGCCACCTCGATCTCCTCGAACTGCACGAACGCGTAGTGCTTGGAGTTGCCCGTGCGCTTGTTGCGCGACAGGCGGAGGCGCTTGACGACGCCGAACTGCTTGAAGAAGCCCATCATCTGCTTCTCGTAGAAGCCGTGCGGGATGCGTCCTAAATAAATAACGTTCGACTGCTTCGTGCTGCTGCTGTTGCCGCCGGTGGACACATCACCGCTGACGTCAGGGAGCCCGATCTGCTTGGCCTTCTTGGCGGCCTTCTTCTTCTGCTTCTTGGACTCCGGCAGGGCCTCGAGCGTCACGAAGTCCTGCTTGCTGTCGAACGCAGGCGCCTGCTCCGAGTCGCTGTCCGAGTCCCACTCGTCGCCCTGGAGCTTCTTCAGTTGCGCGGCCACTTTCTTGCTCATGGCTGCTGCTTGTCAAAAGTCGATTCTGCTCGTGCTTGCTTGCTTCGCTCAAATGCTCGCCACGGACCAATTATCCTGCGAAACGATTGGAGCAGGAGCGCGACACGTATACTTCGTTGGGCTATCCGGATATATCAGGCAACAGGAAATTTAGTGCGCTTTCTAAGTAAGATTTATATCCGGATTATCAGTTACTATACAAATACCTTGCAGTGTCTATTTAAAGCCATTATCCGGTCGGTATACGCCGTCACCACAACACTGGGATCAGAAACCTGATTATAGCTGCCCAAAATCTATTCTCGCCATTCTCACAAAGGGCAACATGCGGGTATTTATGGGCCGATAAGCTCGCTGCCCACTGCCTGTGCGCGCGTGGGTGCAACCAGGAAGCAGCCTCTCTATCTGTCCTGAAGCTAGTGCCGCTGTTCTTCTGCAGCGTCACAGGCAGAACGCCAGCCGCACCGGAGCAAACGTATAGTAGAGCAAACAAACAAAAGAGCTCTCACCGCCATCGCCATCATGACGAAGGAGCACCCGAGTTCGCTGCGCCGCACGATGATCAAGAGCACCGTGGGCCACGTGCGCCGCACGTCGTACGACCTCCCAGACGCCAAGAACCCCAACCACGCGTACGGCTTTGAGATCGTGCGCGACCCGGAGACAGCGGGCGAAGTGATCGGCAAGTGGGTGCAGGCGACACCCTCGCCCGCGGCCAAGTCCGGCCGCAGTTTCATCGAGACGAACCGCAAAGCGATCCTCAACGGGTACATCACCGCGGGCGAGGCGCGCAAGTTCGCGAACGATCACCCGGACATCATCGTCAAGCCCGCTGCGAAGAGCAAGGCCGACTTCGTGCCCACAAACGACCTCACGTACGGCATCAAGTCTAAGTGAGTCCATCATAATCCTGCTTCTTAATATTTGCTATGATTATAGCAGTGGTGGTATTTTAACCATATTAACCATTATTACTCTATCTGTACAGAGAATCGGAAGATATCAACGCGCTCGTGCAGGCTCGATACACGTCATTCAGCACCGAGAATGCCGATTATCCGGACTTTACCAACATGAAGATCAAAGGGGTACGATGATTTTTGCCACTCTCTGTCTCTGGGTATAATTTGTATAGATTTATAATACGCTATGTACACTTCTATTGAGAGCAGAAGCTGCCACTACCACGCGAGACGCGTGCATCGCAGGGCAAGGACGTGCGCTTCCACTCCAGCAGACAGGCCGGCGCTGTCACTGGCAGCGAGCAGGACCTCTTCAAGATGTCCAAGTTCAAGAAAGTGGGCAGTGTGCTCTGTACGCAGCCCAACGCGTACTCGACCAGCGGCGACGGCGAGCGCGATTATTACCAGGGCGACCGCCAGCACTACTGAGAGAAGAGTTAAGGGTGCCACGTCGTACGCGGCTTGCATCACCTTCAGGATACCTTTTCGCGCGCAGACACACATATTTAGAAATAGACATACTGGTGGAGATGGATTATTAGACTGACTTAGATCTTATTCTATGCTCACGCCTCTCACTGGATAAAATCGACACAATTTACACAATTACAACCAATGATACATCACTTTTTCAATCCAGCTTGAAATGAGTGCTAAAATGAAAATGAGCGACATCGACAGTTCGCGAATGATGCGTCGTCGGGGGCGAGCTGTCCTCCATGCGGTGCTGCTCAGTTGCATGGCTATCGTGGCTCTCGCATCCATGTGTGCTACTGCTGCTGATGGATATGCTGCTGCTGATGTGCGAGGTGTGTCTCCTGAGGAGCAACAGCACTACACAAGCGGGGCCTTTGAGTGCGTCGTGCGTGGCGAGCTGAAAGCGCTTGAATTTACGTATGTGAACGACAACTACTGCGACTGCGACAACGGAGAAGACGAGCCCGGCACGTCAGCATGCTCGCACATGCTCTCGAGCGTGTTCTACTGCGGCAACGGTGGCTATTTCCCCAAGAAGGTGCGTTTGATCTCTGATATCACATGTGCACGTTGTCATTAATGTTAACATCACCCGTTATGAACCTGTGCTCATAGATCCCAACGTCTTGCATCAATGACGGCATCTGCGATTGCTGCGATGGTTCAGACGAGTACACTGGTAGCTCTCTCTGTAGCAACACGTGTGCAGCGGAGGCCATGACGTTCCGAGAGACAGCAAAAGAGAAACTCGCAGTCGTTGAAGAAGGTTTCAAGAAGCGCCAGGCGGTCATCGAGGGCGAGATCAAACAGTACTTTGCTGACGCAACTCAAGCGGAATCTTCCACTGCGCAGGCGCTGCTGGCGCTCGAGCAACTTAAGGCGCGCGTGAACGTCCACAAGGACCGCGAAGAGCGCAAGGAGCAGCGCATGCGTCTCGACCGCGCACGGGAAGCGCAGGCCAAAGTTGCAGCAGCAGAGAGTGATGATCAGCAGGCCGGGGGTAATGCGATCGAGGACAAGAACGTGTGTATTCCAGACGAGGCGACTGGCAAAACCTGTGACGACACGAAGGACGGTGATGAGACCAGCTCAACGCCAGAGTTTGAAGAAGTGGCCGCAGGCGAACTCGTGGAAGCTGAAGAAGAGGAGACGAAGGGCGCTTCAGAAGCTGTCGAGTCTGCTATTTCTGTTGAGGACGAAGTGACCGAGAGTTTCCGCGTGACGAGCCAGGTGGAGCTCGCGGACGGCACGCGCGTATCGCTCGCCGAGTACCTGCGCCTGGAGCGCCACGCCAAGTCGACCAAAAAGTTGTGAGCCATTCATTCCCTGTCCTATTCGCCATGGTACTGGGCTTGCCACTGTCTAAGATTCATATCTAACCAACGTCTTACTGTTGTTCATGTGTGCTCATAGGAAAGGGTCGCGGAAATCAGCCGACCAGATGCGTCGCGAGGACTTTCTCGGTCCGCTCTTTAACGGCGACGCGCAGGGTCGCAAGCGCATTGGGCTCTACGCTCTGCGCACGCTCGGCGTGCTCTGCTCGCCCGTGCGTGGCGCCGTCGAGCTCGTCCTGTTCATCCCACGCACGCTCTACGACCTCTTCGTCACGGTTTTTAAACCCGACACGTCTCGGTTCGCATTGCCGTCGCTCTCGACCGCTTTCCATGTCTCGGTGGTCCAGGCGCCGTGGTTCAGAAGACTGGGCGAGGGCCAAGTGTACCGCGGCTACCAGTACGCGGCCTGGAGCACACAGGTAGCCTGGGACGCGCCGGTCTTCGTCTACAACTATTTATTGTGCGTTGCTGCCTTGTTGGACAACTATACGTGCTGTGTGGCTGGGTTTACTGATATGCTATGCCTTGTGTGACAATAGCCCACGCCTGGACGAGTCCGTGTTCTTGAGCGAGGCTGAGTCGCTGCGCCGCGTGGTGCGCGAGATCGACGACGACATTCAAAAGCTCGAGACGCAACGGGACGAGAAGCGCAAGGCTGCGGAGACGGACTTTGGGCCGCAGCGCGCGTTCTTTGCGCTCCAGGACCAGTGTATCGAGCGGAAGATCGAAAAGTACAACTACAAGTTGTGCGCGTTCAAGGATGTCAAGCAAGACTACACGCTGCTGGGCTCGTGGGACAAGTGGGGCGTTGGCAACAATGTTGAGAAGCCCGATTACGCGCGCATGCTGTTCACCAAGGGTCAGAAGTGCTGGAATGGGCCAGAGCGGTACGTTATTGGGACTGCCGTGAAGTTATTTGATGTGGGGGGAGTGCTGATTTTGGTTTTATTATGAAATTGTCGATTTTATTTGATTCAATAGGTCGGTCACTGTGCAGCTTGAGTGTGGACAGGAGAACGAGATCGTTGGTGTGGAGGAGCCGTCGACGTGCGAGTACGAAATGACGGTGCGTTCACCACTTGCATGTTCGCAGGAGGAGCTCACGCGCGCCCAGCAGGACTTTGCGTTCTGGAGCAAGCAATAGAGAGAGACGAAAATGGTCGAGCAAGCAAATGATGTACCGGAAATGGATGTGAATCGGAGGTTTTGCTCTGACTTTGGTTTGTCCAGAAGCTTTGGGTTGAGTCAGCAGGGACACATCTCAGTGCTATTTTATGTTCAGGACTTGGCAACCGACAGGTTTCGAAACGTGAGTCCCATCAGGTCCACTGATCCAAGCATGAAGCCTCCACACGAGCCTGATGATGAAGCACCAGTAACGAGCCAAGTAGGACAGCGGGTAGTGTGGAGCAAAGCGAAAGGCGAGTTCGAGCTCCAGCCAGCGCTAGTGACATCGCCAGCAGCTCCAGCAGCAGATGAGCCACTGGCCACCGCGTTTTTCTCCAAACCAAACGGCAAAGTATGGACGAGTTTGTTGCTAGGCGCAGCACTGAGCAGCATTGAGGCCGACGAGTTCAGATCCGACGCAAGTTTCCAGGAATTCCCAGCCGCCAGATCCCAGCTGAGCCAGCGAATCCTCAGCTCCAGCTCCCCCATGCGCTATCTGCCTGGGTTTGTGGTGAAGTGGAGCTCGCAACTGGACTTCTTCAGTGAGAAGATGACAACAACAGCAGAAGATCATCACTGCATCATGGCGTCTCTATCTGAAGAATATTTGGAACTCGCGCAAACCCGACAGTCCATGGGCGAGATCCAGCAAGCGCGTGGTCATTTGGGGAAATGTATTGCGCTTGAGCGCCGTCGCCAGCAAAAAATCGACCAACATGGGCCTACAGCTGTGCTTGATGGAGCCAAGAAAGCGCTCTTCGCGTGCATCAAGTTCCAGGAATCGCTGATAAAATGCCAGCAGTTACTGCTTCGAGCCAAGATGCCGCCGCAGATCCTCGCATTTCTGGTCCGTGAGATCGAGCGCCTGAGCTCGCAGGCGCCATTCTCCATCCAACTTTGCAAGATCAGTACGGATTTGCTCTGGAAAACACATCAGTACACTGCGATCGTGAGCAGTTTAACGGCGTCGTCGCTCACGAACATGGACGTGCACCTCACGCTGTTGCACGCCCGTGCTTTGGAAACCCAGGGTTTGTACCAACAATCGCTGGCTGTGGCTTCTCAGTGGTACGCTCATGAAGACTCGACCTCCAGTGACAATGTTGCTGGTGCTCAGGACGACTTCGCAGCTCTCCTGGCCCACAAAGAGCGGCTCAAATCGCTTCTCGAGAGCAACAACACGGCTGAACAGCTGCAACGTGAAGCGAACCACGAAGAAGCCTCGAACTGGTACTCACAAAGTCTGCGCTTGCTCGCCAACGAGTCCAATCGGATATTCCACGCCTCGCTGCTGCTGAGCCGAGCCAACATGACGCTCATGCTGGTGGAGACTTCAGCAGCAACATCAGTAGAGATAACTCGGCTCTCGTCAGCGATCGACGACATAAGGCTGAGCCTCAAGCTGAACCCGTCCAATCAGCTGGCCAAGCTGCGCCTAGACACGGCGCTGCTGCAACTCGAGACTCTGAAACTCAAATCCAGGATGAAGATCACAAAGTAAAAAGGCACACATAAATCCTCAACAATGTTGAATCATGCGAAAACACTTATTGTGCGCTGCCAGTTTCTTCTTCTTGACTGGCGCTCTCTGATTGCGTCTGCGGGTACGCGGACTGCGGCTTGAGCGCATTGATGTACTGCTGGTTGGCCTCGTTGCCCTCGCACAGGTTGCGCAGCGCCACGAGCGACCATTCTCGAATGAGCGGGTTCGCGTCGTCAATGTTGCAGTGGTTGAGGAAGAGTGGCAGGTATCCAAGCTCACGCACGACGTCCTGATGGGCACTGTAGCGGAAGCTCAGGTTCCCGATTGCACGAATGATTCCAGAGCGGTACCCAAACGGCTCTCCACCAGTCAATGGGGCTAAGATGTCCGTACCAGTTGGACAATTGGTCGCTGCGGCTTCCTGAGCGCCACCAGCTTTGACGCCCAGCCGACGCAGCTGCCACACGCGCTGGAGCTCCGCCAGTAAAGACTCGAGCAGCTGCTGTGCTGCCTCCGTGTGTATAAGTGACGCGAACTGTGTCACCTCGCCGAGCGCGTCCAGCAACAGTAGCTTCGCCTCGTTCTCGAGCTCGATCCACATGAGTTTGCGCTCTTCTTCGGCCTCTTCCGGGCGGTCCTCGTCGTCTTCCGTGATCACGAACACCCACGTGCTCTTGAGGAACTCAAAGAGCGCCAGTGACGCCACTGCGCCACTGTTTGATGATGGCGCTCTCTGTTGGTCAGGGCGTTGCTGACGACCACCACTGGATTCAAAGTGCGACGTGACCCAAAGCTTCAGCATGCGCAACAGGATGAGCTGCTCGGGCGTGACGCGCGACCAGAGTCTGCTCAGCATGTGGGCACCGACAGCGTTGTAGAGGTCTTTTGTGTATCCAGCTTCAAAGAGCACGCGGAAGAGCAGGCAGATCCACTCGAACGCCGGGTCCTCGTTGTCGTGATCGGCTGGTAACAGAGTTGCTGTAGTCGCTGAGCCTGAGATGGGCTTGACAAGACAGCGCTGGAGCATTGTGATCACGAGGTTCCGCGCGCAGACTAAGTCCACACGACGCTGGGTGACCGCAGTGTCCGCCTGCGAGTTGACGCAGTTGAGCATGAGCGCAACAGCGAACGCCACGATCTTGCGCTGCTCCTGGCACTCCACCAGCACTTTCTACAGTAGAAATTCAAGCAAAAGAGAGTAACCATGTTAGTCACAAGGTTACCCAATAGCCACGAAAAGAGATAGAGACACTCACTTGGAAATGGTCTGGGAAGAAGAGTTCCCACACGATCACTTGGTTCTGCTCGTAGCCAGTGACGCAGTTCACAAGAAACTGGAGCGCGACCTGAGACAGAAGGACAATGGCTTTCTTCACTTCATCCTCTTCCACATCCACCCAATTGCAGCAGCCGACCACAACGTCATGCGCCTATAACAGCACCACAAGCATGTACACATTAAATCACATGCGATCCAAAAGGAATACTACATATAATGAGATGAATAATAAAAACGCACCAGGTTGATCAGTCGCGTGGCGCTGCAGATCGCCTGGTTCGCCTTGCACGACACACACGCATTACGCAGCAAGCGAAACACCGACGTCGCGACATCAACGTGCTTTAAAACCTCAGCGCGGTCTCGGATTTCCACACTCGTTGGTGCGAACTCGCCCGTGTCCAGGCCGTTCTGGACCTGGCTTCGACTCACTTGGATCGTGTATCCAAGCCCATCGTCGTCGTCGTCATCGTCATAATCGGCGTCGAAAACACTGCGTTCTTGGTCACCAGCAGCTCCATTGCCACTGGTGTCACTGCTGCCGTGTCCGATGACGACGACGTTGCGCTTGAGCGCGTTGAGCGCGTCGTCGAGTGCGCTCTCCACGCGCAGCCACACGTCCGTGTTTGAGAGCGATTCGCTGCAAACACCACAAACACAGGGACATATTAGAGCGTATTATCACATATTAGTACATACGTACACGTAGAGAGAGAGCTTGGGACGAGCCAGCTGCAGGTGTCATATGCGCACTCAACGCACCGGAAGGCGTCGCTTCGGCACTCGGCCGCGAGCGCTTCAAACTCCATTTTGCACCACCACACGCGAAAAAATGAGTTGACGAATTTGGTGGACGAGATGGGAGGCTACTATAAAAATGGCTTCGGTAGTGGGAGTGAAGGTCTCTTCAACTTCGACAATGGAAAATTGCAAAAATACCCATGCCACCTCGACACCTCGCCAAGTTCACAAGGCAGCATCGTTCAGACCGGAAAGGATGCCAGTTCAGCTGGAACAGCTGAGCTCTCAGCTGATTGGGCGAGCTCTCTTCTAGCATCGTGCAAGCTGCACAGTTCCAAGCCCAGCCACAGCCACGAGCACAACTGGAGTATTGAGTCGTATGTACACACAAATTGTACATAAAATAGGAACCCTAATCGCTTACCCCTGTTTTTGCTCCCGTGTTGGCCACCCTTTTGCAGTTTCTTGCTCGGGCATACAAATTTCAAGTCTAATCCCGTCGACCCTTTTAAATTTTGAAATCCAGTGCGGCCTAAGGGGTTGGCCAGCGGCATACAAATTTCAAGTGTAACCCCATCCCAGCAGCTTTGAGTGGTCCGCGAGCCAAGAACGACCAAACTGGACAGAACAAAGAAAAGAGAGGGTCATCTCTCCTCGCTTGGCGCCCCTCTCGGCTTTTGACTTGATTTTTGTATGCTCGCGGCCGTTCTTGCGCATTCCTTTCCCCCAAACTGGCCCAACACTCGCTCTCTTGCATTTTCATTTTCATTTCAAGTTTCGCGTCCAAGCCCCACAAGCGACCCAGAAGCCCAAGAAGAAACCCAAGACCCTCTACAAGAACAAGAGCAAGATGGCCCGTACCAAGCAGACCGCGCGCAAGTCCACCGGCGGCAAGGCGCCCCGCA
>JAASFY010001059.1:0-12647 GCA_023334035.1 Globisporangium okanoganense
CCCCCCCCCCCCCCCCAGCTTTGCGAGCATGAGTTTGAACTTGATGCTATATCGGCCAGTCACATGAGTGAAACCCGATGGGAAAAACAACAACACCAACACATGAGGTTAGTCATGCTGGCATCGGGTCGCTCTTCCACGCGGCCGCTTGTTGAACCACTTTCTTGGGCGACCTGCTTCAGCTAGCGAGTCCGATCAGCACTCGGCTTTAGAAAGTAATGCCGTTGACTAGGGCTCCTTTGCTCCAGTGTCGCCACCAAGCACGCTGTGCTTGTCTGCAGCACTAAGACGCATCAGTTCTGCCCCCACCTCTTGATGCATCGGTAGTGTACTACCATCGGCAGCGCAGCGGCGCCTTTGTTATCCGTTGCGTCAATGTTTGCGCCACTTCTGAGGAGCTCCATGACGACGCGGACAAGCAACGGACCAGCAAACAGAGACGAAGGAAGTGTGTTTTTTAACTGTTCGATGGTACGAAGCAGCTCGCTTCTTCTTGCCAAAGCTTCTGCTGGTTCACGCTGAGCTCAGCTCACAGCGAGCGCTGCATACTCGTCGAAGAGCTTGTACACCAAAGCAGAGACTGATTTGCCTTGAACTAGGGGATTCTTGGTTTGCAGGAAAGACAAAGAATATTAGTTTTTGCTCAGCAAACGCAAGCGCATATACAGGTACGTTGCCGTCTTATTGAGGAGCACACAGTCTGAGATCTCAAGACTTCTTCAAACACGATAAATGAATAGAAATTGATAGAAAACAACACCAGCTCGATAGAGGAGGGAAACTGGATGTCTGCTCGGCAAACAAGCTCCCACTCAGCTGCTAGGGCGCTCTCAACGCGTTGCTTTCGTGTACAATCTCGTTGAGCTTGTTGACGACGAACGCCATTCGCACGCGCTCCAGCGGATTCACTTTCGCCATCAAGCGAATTAGCGTCTTGTGCTTCTCGTTCATAGATGCTGGGAAATCGGCTTGCTTCCCGCGTTTCCAGCGGAAGCGGACTTGGCCAGGGGTCATGGGATTGCCCCACGGCATAACGCCACTCGCGGCCTCAATGATGCACATCGCGAACGAGTAGACGTCCGAGGCGAACGACGGTCGCTCGCCAGCCAGGTACTCGGGCGAGCGCCAGTTCACAGCTCCAATCTTCTTGATTTCAACCAGGATCTCGGCTTCGTTCAGCAAGCAGCTCAGTCCAAAGACGATGATCTTGGCCTTGCCATCGGTACCCACCATGATGTTGTCGCACTTGAGATCGTTATGCACAATGTTCTGCGAATGCAGGTACTGAAGTCCGAGCGCCGTCTCGTACATTTTCTGCCACACCAAGTGCCCGTTGCCCGACTTCTTGAGATACTTGGTCAAGTCGCCGTTCGACGCGTACTCGCACACAAAGTATCGTTTGTCGACGTGACACGCTCCGTATAGCTTCAACACGTGCGAGTGGTTGAGCCGGTGCCACACGCGCACTTCATGCAGCAGCAAGTTGGTCGAGATCGTGTGGAAATCTTCTTCGTACCCCATGAACTTGATCACGATAGAGGTGTTCAGCCACAAGCCTTTGAACACGATGCCAAACGAGCCCTGGCCAATCTTATCGTACTCGCTGAACGCCAGATCGCGAGCGACAAGTACCACGGTGGCAGTGACGACGCCAACTTCAGACCTGCTCGCGTCCAACGCACACGATCAATCACTGTCGGGTTGATATGATGGAGCGTGACCGCATTCGACCCCTCGTTTGCCAGTTTCAGGAACGACGGAGAGAACGTGGCCGTGGCTTTGAAACCTGGCTGTCCTTGCTGCTCCTTGGCAAGCGCGATCGCATAGCTTCGAGTCCGCCAGAGACGAATTGGGTCATGCAAACGCACGTGCAGAGCGTCGAGTAACTTGTCGAGCTTCGCGTAGACGACGTGGTGCGACTCGGCCACAATGCGGCTTCTGGCGAGCTGAAAACTGACTTTTCCGACACGGCAACGCGCAAGTAGCGCTGGAATTGCCCCATCGTTGCACAGAATTCGACCACTTCGACGTCAGATGGAGTCTGGTGCTGTTCCTTCAGGCACTTGAAAATGAACACGAGAGCTGGAAGCACGTGGTGGGTCATCCAATGCTGGTCACCAGATAAACGCTCACACTTTGAGTGGATATTGCGTAGCGCGCGGGGAATCGTATCCTCCACCTCTGCAAACACAAACTTGTCGAGGCTGTGATGCTGAATCTGTAAAGAAAGCACGAATAGTACAGTGCAACGAGGTTAGTCATGGCGGCAGGTAGACTTTCGCGGAATGCCTGATATCGTACCTGAGGTGTACAGGAACCGCGTTGCGCAAAGCCGCTTGAATCACCATTGCCGAACACGAAAACTGCTTCAGCTTGGTCACGGTGTAGCTGATATCCTCGCGCTCTCGTGGTGTTGTGGCACACATACTTTTGATCAAGTGCCACACTGCGTCGCTCATACTGGATGGTCGCACGAAGTAACTTGCGAAGTTGGCCATTTTGTTCGGATACATCGTGTCTTTCTGCGGCAACGCGAGTGTGACCGCTTCCCAAATGCACATACCGAGTGCAAGAATATCAGTGGCCATGGTATCCTTGCTTCGCTTCTCTTGGATAATCTCCTATGCTCTCCAGTTGGTCCTCGTCCGGTCTGGATCCGGTACGCAATGATCGCAAAGTCCATACAACTTGTCACCAAGTCTGTTCCGACGATGATGTTCTTGCTTCGGAGATTGCCATGCACAACGCCTCGGTTATGCATGTATTGCAACCCCAGTGCTGCCTCGTACAGACACTTCCGCGTCCACGCGCGATTGAAATTCACGTTCAGGAAACGATGGAGCAGCTTTGCTTCCGCGATCAGTTCGAACACGACAATGTGGATGCCTCCAACGTGGCAAGCCTCGAACAACTTGATCACATGCGGATGGCTCAGCTCGTGCCACTGCGATACAGCTTGTCCGAATTCTTCGGGTAAAATCACACCATCTGATTGTTTCGACCATGACACTGGACTTTCTTCACGTGCCGTGGTAGAGCTTGCTATAATTCTCCACTCTCGCGACGGTCCAGCTATGATACTCCACATCGGCGCGCGACAAGAACCACTTGGGTACAAACAGAGCTGTCTTCTCCATCTTTTCCAGGAAACGGTCGAGCACTCTCTGAACGATTTCTTGGTCAACCGACTGGCCTTCGTTCACGCTCATCTTTAGTTCGTGTTGATGAAGCACCCCAATTGCATGCTTCTTTCCGTCACAAAAGTAGTACCCGCAAAAATCTTGTCCGTGCTGAGCACTTCCATAAACCGCAGCTGAAGCGTTGATTTGTCAGCGTCGAATTGATCTCTCCAGCTTTTGTCGATTTGCGCTGAATTCAGCGAGCCAACGAAGAGACAGAACTCTTCGTGGAGGTCTTGAAAATTGCTTGTGATCGCGCGGCTTCCAATGAGCCGATAGAGAGATCCGTCGTGACTCATGATGTAAAACACCAGTCTGCAGAAACGGAAAAGGACGCTTGCAAACGACACGAGCGCTTCCTCTGGAACGTCTTCGGCGGACGACTACCATTCCTCCACTTGCGACTGCAGGCGCTTTCACAAACAATCGCACATCGTTGCGAACTTCTCTGACTTAGAGCATTCACTTTTTATCTCCTTCAACGTGCCTAGGATCAGTGGGTATTCATCTTCCGCCACCTCGGCATGGCGGAGCGTTCCTCCGTGCGTGATCAGCAGCCTCACGCCAGCGAAATAGTCCCGGCGAGCAGCTGCAAGCAATGGAGTCGCCGTCGGTGCACTATAGCCCCAGAGAGCGATTGGACGATGCACAGTCGTTGAAACGACACCGACACTGTAGATGTTCACTGGCGCTCCTGCTTCAACGAGTTCTCGGAATGTCTGCATGTGACTAGCAAAACCAGCTAGAGAGAGCGGTGCTTCACACTCTCCCTTTGCCCGATGGTATTCATTTGCATACAACTTCTCGTGCACCAAAGCTCCATTCTCGATCAGGAATCGCGCCACTTCGGTCTGGCCACATTCCGCAGCGTAGAAAAAATGCGACTTCCCTTGTGTAGCTCTGCCCTCTATCAGTATCTTCGTCGCGTAGAGCGTCTTCATTGCTGCCAGGTCGCCAACTGCTACAGCAGCGAGGAGAGCCACATTGCCGGTGTAGACACTCTCCTGGTCCAGAGCAGTATCACGTAGCAGCATCGCTGCTATCTCTTGCCAATTCAATCCTGATGCCAGCATCCTCGTAGTTGAGCTGCTAGCTTTGGCTCGTGCGCGGACGCCTTTGAAGAGCACGCGTAATACAAACTGGAAGTCAAGGCGCGATTCTCCCGCCGGGACTGCTGGCATATTACCGCCACCGCTAAACACGCTGTTGGGGTCTGCCGCACTGTGACGAACGAGTTCTGCCACCACCTCTCGATGGTCGAGCTTCACTGCCCACGAAAGCGCAGTGGCGCCCTTGTTGTCCGCTGCGTCAATGTCCGCGCCGCTTCTGAGGAGTTCCGCGACGACTTGGGCTTGGCCAGCGTGTTCTGCGCACAGGAGAGCGGTCCGCCCCATACTGTATCTGTCCTCCATATTCGCACCATGCTTAATCAGGTGCACGACGACCTTGATGCGGCCCGACATTGCTGCCGTGAGCAGCGTTGTTCGTTTCTCCGGTCCTTGTTCATCAACAGATACGCTGTGCTGTAGCAATAATGTGATGCGGTCCAGATCACCAACCCGCGCCGCTGCATCCAGCTCGTAAGGCATGGCCGTGGTCTTTTAGTCTCTGACCAGTGAGCTCCCCAGGGGTAGCGACCTCACTTATATCTGTCGTTTGGCTGTCTTCCACGCGAGCTTGTCAGCTTGTTAAGCTGACATCTATGGTGGCGCCAGAAGGCGGTAGTTGGTACACAAGCGAGGGGCGCTGCTGCTACTGCTGCTGCTGGTGGTGGTGGTGTCATCAGTGGTAGTGGTGGTGGTATTCACGAAGCTGGTGTATGTGCTGGTGGTGGTGGTGCTTGCTGAGGGCGGCGGTGGCGCAAGCACGTCACGCTGCCTTTGGTTGCTTTCTTTTGTTTGATCTCAATGGAGAAACAACTAGCCAAGACAATGAGCCGACCGGGTAACACAGGCATGACGTACCTCCCTCGGGTAGCCTTGAGCACATGGTTCGCTCGTTTTCTTTCTCTCCAACTTGACGAATACGGATGGGAGCAGTGGTGAGTGTGAAGCGATGTAACGCAGAAGGAAGCGTTTTCGAATGACAGTTCTCGAATCAGTGGCACAAGCCCTGGGGCATAGCGCGTGGCGAAGGCACACCTGATATATAATGTATTAGATTAAGAATAACTTCCGGTATTGCAAGATCTGACTCCGTACATTTACTATTTTAAGCCACAATTAATATTATTATTTGTACGAGGTTATAGGTTCTATCTGTGCCTTCTTCGGTAATGCCCTGTTTGCTTCACCTCCTTCCGAATTCGATTGTGTCGGCTTCTTTCCCTGATTGAACGGCCTAGCCACTCGCTCACTCGTCCACCGAATCTTTTCGTCGCCGGCTGAGATGATTGCATCGCCAAATGTGTGCGCACACACGTAAACAAACAATGCCAGTCGTAAAGAAACAAAAACACAAGTCAGTCAGATCAACACAAGTCACGACCACCAAGATGCCATCTTGTTTCCTCTGCGTACCTGGCTGTAGGCGGTCGCTTGCTCGACGATTTTTTGCTGCTGCTGGACCGGTCTTTTGATCTCTCACTCTCGCCAGTGGGCTCGGCACTGGCAGTTGACTTCTTGCCACTGCTAGTGCTCGCTGAGCTTGTGGCATTAGCTCCAGCTGCTGAACTCCCAGTCGCTGCTGGAGAGCCACTGATCGACGAAGACAACGGAGAGCTGGTGCTGGTGACGCTGCTGGAGCACTTCTCCACTGAAATAGACGATGATTTCTCCTTCGAAGACGCCAGCAGACTGCTCGAGGGCGCCACCTCGACCTCGTTCTCAAACACGATTTCGACGTCGTCCTCGTTTGAACCCACACGCTCGAGCCAGTAGTTCATACCCATGCCGCCGACGCCGTACTCAAAGTCCTTGGTGCGTCGCTCGGGCATCTCCATGTCCAGAATGACGACATTGTCGGCTCGCCAGCGCATGTTCATTGGGTCAATAAGTTTGTTACGACGGCCATATTCGCTCTCGATCCGGCGCGCGCCATGACGGGACACGGGCCGCTTGGGACGCAGCCCATTCGTCTTGACCTCGAGACGGTCCACTTTCCACTCGTCCACGTCCGGGTCATACTTGGCGCGCTTCTCAATCGCTGCGGCTTCGTCAAAAGGC
The DNA here is from genome assembly GCA_023334035.1 of Globisporangium okanoganense. Lineage (NCBI taxonomy): Eukaryota > Oomycota > Peronosporomycetes > Pythiales > Pythiaceae > Globisporangium > Globisporangium okanoganense. The sequence continues at coordinate 6,344 of JAASFY010001059.1, forward strand.
ACGAAATGGCTCAGTAGCAGGTGCTTCATCTTGAGCTGGCGGGTGAGCTCACGGATCGTATCGAGCATGTCCTCCTTCTCGGTCTGGAACTCAGTCTTGAGATCCTCCACCTCGGTGTCTGCCGCCTTGTGCTTGGCCCAGAGCTTCTTGAGCTTGCGGGTCTTGTCGTCCACTTCTTCCTGGAGTGTCGTGAACTGCTCCTCAAGCAGCATATTTGAGTCCTCTTTCTCCGCGAGCTCTCGCGCAAGAAGCATCTCCTGGCGCTTCTGTTCCTCAACTTTGGCCTGAGCCTCGCGGAGCTCGCGCTCCTGCTTTGCTGCCTTGTCGATCACCTTGCCGCCCGAGATGAGCTTCTTCTCGAGTTTCTGCAAGTGGCCAAGCATTTCGTCTTTCTGTTTGGCCATCTCGGCCTTCTGCTGCGCCTTGGACGCAAGTTCCTTCTCGAGTTTCGCGCGTTCTTCCTCTGTACGCGACTGATCAGCCAGCAGCGCCTTCATCTCGGCCTGTGCCTTCTGCTTGAGCTCCATCTTCTCGCGCCGCGCGTCCTCTTCGAGCTTCTTGAGCAGCTCCTCGCTCACACCTTCACGCTTCACGACGGTCTTCTCCACGATGCGCTCGATAATCTGAGGTGGCGGGCCACCTTTCTCCCCACTGCCTCCGCCAAAGCCACCACCACCACCGCTGCCACCATGACCACCGCCGCCTCCACCCATGGCCACATTCTTCTCCTGGGCCGCGAGCGCCTCACGAAGCTCCTTGATCTTCTCCTGGTACTCGCGAATCTTGGCGTCCTTGGGGTCTTCGTTGATCTTTGGCTTGTTCTTGATGTTCTTGGCGCGGTTTGCGTACCGCAGCGTCGACAGCGTCTCGTTATAGTTGTAGTCGGCGGGGCCACAGTTCGCGATCATCACGGTCTTCGCATTGCCACCGAGCGAATCTTGCAGCAGTCGCGTGAGCTTTGAGTCGCGGTATGGGATATGCTGCGACTTGCCGTCCACGAGCGCGGAGATGACATTCCCCAGCGCCGAAAGCGATAGGTTAATCTTCGTGGCCTCTTTCATGCGGTCGCCCGTGGCGCCAGTCTTCGCCTGGCGCTCGCTACCAGCAAGATCGACCAGGTTGAGCTTGCCCACGCAGATATGTTGCTTGCCGTCAACACCGACAGCGTTCGAACACGCCTCGACAGTGATCGTGAACATCGAGTGCGAGCGCGAGGATGTCTGGTTCATGAGTGTCGCCCCGACGCTCCGGTTCTTCTTGCCCTGCTGCATCACGGCGTCGATCTCGGCCTCACCCGTGACCTGCTTGGAGGTCAAGTCCTTCACGTACACGCCCGTGTCGAGGTTCTCCTTGAGCTCCAGCCGGTTCTTCGGATCAATCGCGAGCAAGTCCCGGATCTCCTCGTTGTAGATCTCCAGGTACGACGCGTAGACCATGAACTGCGTCGTGACGGACTCGGCAGCGATGCGGTCAAAGATGTGCTTGAACGAGTTCGGGATGATGCCTTTCTCCTCCGGTGGCTCTGAGTACCCCTCCATCGTCTGTAAACGAATATCAGACATAGACAGACAGATAGTGAGTGAGTGAGTTAGTATCTAACCAAATACTAGAATCAGATAGGCGTAGGTGTTTACATGAGACTTGCCGGCGCCGGTCTGCCCATAAGCAAAGACCGTGCCGTTGAAGCCGTTGACAACCGACTCGACAATGTCCATCGCCGCCCTGTTGTACACGTCCATCTGCGAGCACTCGGGTGGGATCGCGGCGTCAAAAGTAAACTTCTTGGGCGGCTCGCGGTCGTCGGCCTCGGGGTTGGCGAGCGAGATCTCGCCCTGCTCCTTGTTGGCAAACACAATGTATTTGCGTCCGTCCTGCTTCTCCTTGTTGCTCAGCGGGCGGATGCGCACGCACACGCGGACGCTTTCTCCCTTGTTGGACATGGTTTGGGTTGGCTTAGCGTAATGTTGGCTGTGGCTGTGGCGGTGCTGGTGGCGGTGCTACGTAAGACTTGCTGGTAGGCGGAGATTGGAACGCGGGGCCTCGTCTTCACGTTCGACGCGTGCAATGAGATGACTGTGAATGGATGGAGCTGGGCAGAAGGCTGGGGCTTGTGTAGCTCTGGCTTGAGTGAACGAGTGAGCGAATGTCTTTCAAGTCTCAAGCGGCGCGCTCACAACGAACTCGAAACGACGTCTTGCTCAAGTTCAATTGGTTCGCACTTAAGTGGGTTCAATAACAAAAAAATCCCTTTCGTTTGGACGAAATGAACACTCACTTCCATATCGGTGCTGCTTCATTCCAGAGTAGGGCTGTTAGCTGCTAATACGAACGCGCCAAATACTTCTTTTCGTACAGCATGCTCACGACATTTGCGTGGCTATTCTGCGACGCGATGAAGCGTGGCGTGGTGCCCTTCGCGTCGACCGCATCGATGTTCGCACCCATGTTCAGCAAGAGCTCAGCCGCGCGCAAGTGGCCATTCTCAGCTGCAGCAAACAGCGGAGTCGCCCCAGCTTGATTCGAGCATCGACAAAGTCGCCTCGCTTAAGAAGCTCGGCCACCACGTAGACGTGACCGTGCTGCGCAGCGATGTGCAGTGGCGTGGCTCCAGTCGAGTCCGGCATGCTTGATGGGATATCTTCTTTTTTGGAGAAGCATCACGACTACGTCGACATGGCCGTTCTCGGCGGCTCTGTGGAGTGGCGTCGATCCGTTCGAGTCTCGAGTCAACCCAGCCACGCTCGCGTGCTCGAGAAGCAGGGACACGACGCCTGGGTGGCCGTTCATTGCTGCGAGATGCAGCGGCGTCCATCCTGATCCATTGACAGCCTTCACGTTGGCTTCGTGCTTCAATAGCAGAGTCACCACATCCACGTAGCCTTTCTCAGCTGCGAGATGGAGCGCAATGAGCCCGACTTTGGTCGCCTGCTTCAAACTGCTGCCAAGCTTGTCCAGCAGAACTGACACCACTTCAAGATGGCCATTCTGGGCAGCGATGTGGAACGCAGTTCGACCGTCTGCGTCCTCAGTATTCACGTCCGCATTCCTTTCGATCAGCAAAGACACCACGTCGACATGGCCATTCGCAGCTGCTAGGTAAAGTGGCGTGTCTCGGAACTTGTGCGCTGTGTTCACGTCACCGCCGTGGTCGAGCAAGATCGTCACTGTAGCAAGGTGATCGTTCTTCGCCGCGATATGAAGGGATGTGGATCCAGACTTGTTCACTGCGTTCATGTCCGCATGATGTTTCACCAGCAGTGCCACCATCTCAGGATTATGAATCTTGGTTTCGCAGGCGAGATGAAGTAGCGTTGACCCATTTTGCGTTACAGCATTAGCGTGTGCATTCTTCACCAGGAGCGCAGATACCACTTCGGTAAAATACCCTTGAACAGCAAGATGCAATGGGGTTGATCCGTCGTTTCTCGTGGTATTCACGTCGGCTTGCAAGTCGAGCAGCACAGACGCCACGGTCTCATCCTGCTCTTCAGCGGCGATATGCAGCGCCCTCGATCCGTCGAACCGCACAAAAGCATTCACGTATTTCAAGTTCGCAGCCAGCAACGACATCATGCAGTGGCGACCCCAAACAGAAGCAGCACGGAATATCAGCTTTAAGACAAGCTTGTTCGGGAATTCCGTCGCGCGGTACTTGTCAATCAAAACCACTAGCACGTCGACGTGGTACTCATCAATGGCAATATAGATCGGCAGCTTCTTGACGCCGCTGGCAACTCTGAAGTCGGCATTGTGATCGAGCAGCACCGTCACCACGTCCACGTGGCCCTTTTGAACTGCAAGGTACAGCGCAGTTTCGCCAGCCATGTTGACCTGGTCCATACTTGCTTGTTTGCTGTACAGCAGTACCACCACGTTCGCATGGCCTTGTTCAGCAGCAAAGTGGAGCGCCGTCCAGCGAATTGAGTTGGCAGCATCCACGTTCGCATTGTTACCCAGCAGCTTCGTCGCCACGTCCGTGTAACCTTGCTGGGCAGTGACGTGCAGCGCCGTCCAGCCGTCCTCGTTCGCAGCATTCACGTCCACGAGCTGGTCGATTAGCACAGTTACGACGTTCACGTGGCCATTCGCAGCCGCCACGTACAGCGGGGTCTGCTTGATTCTGTGTGGCGAGCGCACACCCGCCGCCGAGCCGTCTAACGAGTCGACTAAATCCGAGTAACCATAATATGTATTCTCTGGCGATTCTTTGATCGTTGCAAATTGTTTTCTGGGTGCACCGGACATCAAGCTCTTGCGCGCTGTCTACTTTGGGAAGTTGCGAGCAGGGATGGGCTCTGGGGGAGGGGCGCTGTCGTCGTCCGAGTCGTCAGACAGATCAAGTGGCGCCGCCTGTGTGTCAAGTGCGCGTCGCTCTTGTGCGCGTCGCTCTTGTGCGTCCTCGCCCGCAGCAGCGCACGTCGGCTGGGAGGCAGCGGTGATGACCGCCATCATGCTCACTCATTCCTTCTTTTCCTTTGTCTCGCTCGGTTCGCCTTTTCGGCTCGGCTCACAGCGAGAACCAACCAGGTTTTGCAACAAACACTTTTTGTGAGAGGTAGTGTGATGGATAAATTAGAGCACAAGGCTCCTATTCTGCAATAAACACTTATGTGTAATACGTCCACGTCCACTGGACAGCACGTCTGAACTCGATCTTGGGCCTGGGCAGGTGAGTGGCACACGATCATGGCGAATTGGTGGTCGCTCTCGTGCAGTTGTCCTTAGCATATATATGTACGTGGCCTTGCGCTCGATGCATGGACTCGAAAATTGTAGCAACGCAACGATAAGCGAGGGTTTTTTGCTCAATCTTGAAAGTCCTTGGTAAGCTCGACGAAGTCGACACCGTACACTTCGACTATCTCGCGTCGTGCGGCAACAACTTGTCAAAGTCAGCTCAGAAACAAGGAAGTGAGGAAGCCCATGGCGTCACGTGAACCACAGAGAGTTGCATTGCCCATCCATTGCTCAGTCCTCCCACAACTGAGAGGTGGTGCTCGACTTGTACAATCAAAACGATTTTAAAATTTGAATGGCTGCCTCTCTCGTTATACTCAAGATCTGATGCTAGTGACGCTGCTAACGTTCTCCTTCTTCCAAACGACTCGTGGCTTCAAGAAGCGCATACTGCAACGTCGTGTATACGTATAAGGAGACCACGTTGCGGACGACCTTGGTGCGATCCTGGTCTAGCGGGTCCCACCCGATCTCGGGAGCTATCGTCGGTGGCTCTTCTGCTTCACCCACATCTTGGTCCTCCGAAGGCTCGCTGGTCACTACCTCCTTGTCTGCGTCCAGGCCAATGTCGTTCGTAGTGCGTTCCGTTGAATTTTGCTCTGATGGCTTCCTTTCGGCTTTATCCGCAACTCCATCCGCAACTGCTTGAGGGAACCGATCTGACTTCTGGCCATCGTACAAGTTTTTCACAGAGCCATGACTGCCAGTGACCCAGTCGACCGAGTGGCTTCGTCCTCCTGCTAAGCTTGATTTTTGGTCTTCTTCGTCCGGAAAGATGGAAGCGTACGCTTCCGACAGTCCGTCCTCCAGGTCTTCGATGTCGCCCTCGCACTGAGCGATGAGGCCATATAAATAATCCTCACTCATGCTTCGCTGACGACCCATCACCATGCTTCGCAAAGTTTTCATGGTGCTGCTGTTTGGTGATTCAGCAATAATAGGACGCGTGCGCACGCGCACGCTTCTCTGTTCCGGATTCTCCACATTCGCAATGATCGAGGCATCTGGCTGGCTCCAGTGAGAGACACGGTCTTCCCACGATGGCTTGGAGTGAGAGAATGAGTTCAGTTTCTCGATGCTCGCGGGGTTAATGCCTTCGCCTTCAAATTCGATTCCACTCAGCCCGCTCGGCAATTGTAACGGTGGATCAAAGTTCCAGGTGTCCATCGCCATTCTAGAAAGCCCTTTTTGTAATCCATCGCTGTTCGTAGACGAAAGGAACGGGCTCCAATCATGACGTTCATCTGATGCAAAACCACGTTTTGCGACCTCTTTCACTTGATCGACCAGCCCAAGTGACTCCAAACGATCGGCGGCATGAGCAGACTCTGTCAAACACACCGACTCCACAAAATTCTCAGGCGCATCGGAATCGTTTGGTAGCACATGCAACAACGTCACACGCTCCACCGCGGCCACGACGAAGACCACCGCATCTTCCACTTCCACCGACCGCGCTGCCTCCTCTTCAACATCAGCAGCCGCACCACCAGCAGTAGTAGCAGTAGTCGTCGCAACAGGAGCAACGGCCACCTCCACCGCGAACGCGGACTCGTCACCCACCACG
>JAASFY010001060.1:0-12639 GCA_023334035.1 Globisporangium okanoganense
CTCGCCTTTTCGTTTCTCTATGCGCTGTCAGTTTGCGCTCACGAAAGGCATATCTTTGCGCGCCATCACTTGATGGGACGGACTGTTTTGGTCCAACGCATTAAGGAAGTCACAGGATACACCGGACCGCCAGTTGTTGAAGTGCATTGATGACAGGGGGAATCTGCCGAGTACGCACAGATACAGCGAGAGAGAAAGGGGGCGCGGGGCGGCTGCCTCGGAGCTTCCTTCACACTGTACTTGTTTCTTTGCGATCTGCAAACGGACAAGATGATACGTCGGACGCGAGGGCGAGGCGATTAATCGAATTTAAATGTGAAATTTAAAAAGAATTTGAGGAAAACCAGCAGGTGAGAGCGATATTATCTCCACAAAATAATTTAGCGTTCCTTTCTCCCGGTGGTTTTTTTTTGTTACCGGGTTATAGAGAAGAAGAGAATATGGCCACTTCAACATCACCTGGTCAGCCGCAAGAACGTGCTTTCATCAATCTTTGGACGCTGCCACGTCAGGAGGTGCGATCACTCAGTAGAAAAATGGAGATTATGTGCCCTCCACATAATAATTAGCAGGTGATACAGGTCGGAATGAATGGTCGATTGGGAGAATGTTGCTCCATTCTTCCGACACCAAGAGCTCCTCGTTGTGTCACACTTTGGAGCTCCTGATGAGCTAATCATGATAATTTCGTGGCTTTGTCTCATGTTTTGTTTACGTCCGCGAGCCCTCTAAATTAATATCTGTCTTTATTTTTGCGAAAAATCTTTGTAAATTGGACTTCGCGACACGCATATTTCAAGTAAATCTCTTTGTCACCCTGCATGAATTAATTTGTTAAATGTCGCAGATATTCCTTTTACATTGTGCTGTTTTAGTTGCCTGTATGAATTGATACAGCTGAACATATAAAGTTCTCGTAAATATGTGGTTGCGGTGAAATCTACACTTTAGATGTGTCGACGTGGACTTTATCTGCGGCGTCGATGGTGTCCACCACCGGATTGCGTGTGTGTATTTTGACATGTACGTGCTCGCCTGACCACCGCGTTCACGCTTATCGATGGTTCTAGTTCTCGTCTTGTTGCAGACTATTCGTAAGCCCCACCGCAAACACACCTGCGTCGACTCAACCGTATACATTGAGCATCTCGCCACAACAGCTTACGAATACAGTCGTTAAGCAAGATATGCAAGAAGATATACATTCAGCATGCTGCTTCTGGTTTGATAGTACGTACATTAAAACGCACATTTGCTTGTTTGTCTGTCAGGTAACGGTACTGTATTCAAAAACTGCTCACAAGTTCTCGCATCCTGTATGTTCCACACAAAACTGGTTGAAACTTCTGATCGTATTTCGGGGTGAAGTTCTTCGCTGACGTGAGTTTTAACACACACAGTATTAATAAATAGCACAAGAGGGAACGAGTCAGCGGCACACAGCATGAACGCTCACATGCACGCGCACACGCGCACAGTGGTCCGACCTCCAATTTACAGCTTAGCTTGCTAGCCGATATTTGGGTATTTTGCAGTCAGTGCCGATATTTGGGTATTTTGCAGTCCGAGTGGAGGTCTTTCTGGATAGATCGACATAAATCCTGTAGAAACGTATATTTATATGTACCACATATTAGATCAGACAGATCTTGGATAGACAAGTCAGTAAATTTCCCTGTAGCAATTGATATCCGGTATCGTACTATCCACCCCTCATCATCATGGATTTTCGTCAACGAGCTGACGCGAGACAGGGCGCTTGATTGTCCACTGTCTCCGGACATGGGTTCCAAATATTCCAAAACACCTCATCAGCAGTCGACGCCCGTGAGTGCGTGTGTTCAGTCGCTCCACAGAGAAATAAACCGGTGGCCGCGTGCGTCTCTCTTGTTGCGCGCGCATGCCAACGAGCAGCTCATTATCCAATTTGCCGTCGACTACACAGGTCATCAGCAGCAGACCATCACTCTCACCAACGAGCGGATCAGATCCCACATAACACCATTCTGCCCGCCGCCAGCAGCAGCTCCATCACGAGCAGCTCCGCCCCACACACCAGCATCACCACAATTACACCAGTTCCAGCTATCGCGTCCGACATGACCTCGATGATGTACCCAGTCGTGTTCCCGACCCAGCAGCACTACAGCAGCCCGCACTTCTTCGCGCCCGTGGCCGCCATGAGCTCAGCACTGACGTACGTGGCGCCGGAGGAGCTGCGCTGCCAGTACTCGAGCAAGCGCTGTGAGAACACACGCACGAACAAGAAGAGCGGCGGGCTGCACAAGTTCTGCGCCGTGCACCGCGAAAAGGCCAACCGCAACCAGATGCGCCTCGACCACCGGCGCCGCGTGCTCAAGCGCATGGCGCAGCGCGAACAGCAGCGCAGTGGCTCTCGCAGCGCGCCGTCCTCGGTCACGGGCAACAGCAGTCCGTACAAACGCGTCAAGGACGAAAGCGACTACGACCACGACGAGTACGACCACCGCCACAGCAGACTCATCAAGGTTGAAGACGACCTCGACATTGACCTCATGCCCTTGGCGCTCCACAGCGAGAACGCGGCCACGTCGTCGTTCAAGCCGCTCTTTGACCAGCAAGATCTGCTCATCCTCGAGACGCTGCTCTTCAGCGATGAAGACCAGACCGAAGACGAAGTAAAGGAAGACGCGGAGGTGCGCGTCGCCGTGCCAGTATGCCACGGCGAGTGCTGCGGCCACTCGTCCCCCGCCAGTTCGGCCCGTAAGCACGCAAGAACAACAGCCAAGAGCAGCCCTGCCGCCGTGTCAAGCTGGTCCATCGATTTATAAACGAGCAACACACAGGACAAGACGCCCCCATAGGCCACGTACAATTTATTCCACATAGCATATTTCAAAAGAGAAAGAGCTCTAAAGATCACCAGCAGACATGTAGCACTAGAACACCACAGTACCTTATAGGATTAGAAAAGTTAGCTCTCGCACCACACAGTAACAAGCGAGCGAAATCAATAAGAAGCGCACGGCGCCCTCCATCCATCCATAGTGTCCATCCGTGCACCCAGTTGGGCTTATTAATGCATTGAGCTTCTCTTATAATCAACGTAAACGCTCGATGTCCAACCGATTTCCACGGCGTTTGGCTCGCTCTTCACGTGCATTCTCCTGGGTTCGCTTTGCGCAACGTTGCGAATACCGACCAGCGACATGGCAGGAGTGGCATCCGATGCGTCCACGTCAGGCACACAGGATGCGCTGGCCGCCGCATGTCGCTGGGTCGGCTTCCTGTGCGCGGAGCCACATCCATCACCTTCATGGGTCTTCGTCAACATGAACGCTGGCACGCAACGAAGTCGTGGCGACAACGCCCTAATTTTAAGTGCAGCAATCTCGCAATGTGAGGTTCAATGAACTGAAATAGTGTGGTGAATTTATTTAACATGTCTACTTCTACAATCAATTATACAATCAAGCGGCCTGGTACACTATTGTATGCAGTTGATAAGCTAAATAATGTCGACCACGCTAACTTCGGTCCCAAACTTGAGAGCTCTTCTCAAAAATTGCCTGCCGCCACGTTGCATTACGAAAAAGATCCACTCCGGGAGACCAATATGCGCGCGCTCCTGTCGCTCGTGGGCGTGACGGCAGCGGCGCTGGTGGCGGTACCAGGTGCGTCTGCCGCGGCGCTCTCCTCGATGAGCGACCTTCGCGGCATCTCGCCGCCGCTGCAGCTCAAGCTCGCGCGTGTCTCCACGGTGTGTACGCTCGCTCCTCTCAGCCTAAATTTCCGCATGCGTAATGGCTGAAAAGTTTTGTAAACGATGGTGTGTGTACTGTAGTTCTCGTGCGACAGCGGCGAGAAGCAGTTGGACGTGTCGCGTATCAATGACAATTACTGCGACTGCGCGGACGGCAGCGACGAGCCGGGCACGTCGGCGTGCTCGCACACGGGCGCGGTCTTCCACTGCGCGAACGCGGGCTTCTTCTCGCAGGACCTGCCCACGTCGCGTGTGAACGACCAGATCTGCGGTAGGCTGGATATGAGTACTCGGCAAGGTTACATGCCATGCTAATTAACCTCTTATGCCCACGTACGTTTGTGTAACTAGACTGCTGCGATGGCTCGGACGAATATGCGAGTGGCGCCAGTTGCCCCTCGACCTGCCAGGCGCTCATGGGCACTTTCCAGAGCGAGAAGGTGGTCGTGATCAAGACGATGGAGGCCGGGGAAGCGGACCGCCGGGTCATTGAGGCCGAGTCGGTGGACGCATGGCAGAAGGACCAGGACAAGAAGGCGTCCATCGAGGCGTCCATCTCGTCGTTCAAGGTCATGCTGGAGCAGCAGGAGGCCATGAAAGCGAACGAAGAGCAAGTCGAGAGCGACGAGCGCGTGCACCTCATTAAGGCGAACAAGCGGGATTTGATGAAGCAATTGGGGCTTCTCGAACTCTCGCACGAGCAGCTCGGTGCGATCATCTTGGGGCTCGGCAAAGGGCTTGAAAACAAAGATGAGCTGCTGGATTTGATCCGTCGCGAGCGCAACGCACTGAGTGATACACTAGAGACGCCGCTGGCGCCGGCACCGATTGAAGCCGAGGAAGAGGCTTTTAAGATCCGTGACGAAGAGCGCAAGCGCGAGACGGAGCGCATCGAGAAGCTCATCGAAGAGCGACGACTCGCGAGAGAGGAGAAAGAGAGATTGCGCCAGGAGGCTGAGGCTGCGGCGCTTGCTGAATCTGTAATTGAAGGAGTAGAGGATGAGGTGCCAGGCGTTGGCTCAGACACGATTGCGCCAGTGGAGCTCGTTGTGAACACGGACGCTACCACTTCTATTGAACAGGAAGATGACGCCGATTTGAAGCTTCCGAACGTCGAAGAGCGACCTGCCAAGCTGCTCTTCGAAGAGCTGAACGCGTACGAGAACCACCAGCGACCTGAGGCCGTGGCTGCGCGTGAAAAACACCAGGAGACCAGCACAAAGCTGCTGAACGAGGAGAACGAACTGCGCACACTGGACGGGATTTTGACAAAATATTACGGCGCGGACCGCATTTTCTACTCGCTGCGCGACAAGTGCCACGAAACGCAGTCAGGCGAGTACACGTACTCGCTCTGCTTCTTTGGCGAGGCCAAGCAGAGCTCCACGCGCCTCGGGACCATGGCGGAGGTGAAGGAGGGCGGCACGTTCGTCGAGTTCACGGGCGGCGACAAGTGCTGGAACGGCCCGCAGCGGTCGCTCAAGGTCGCGCTCGAGTGCGGCGCGCTCCCCGCCGAGCTCTACGCGGTGGACGAGCCGGCGACCTGCGTGTACACGGCCAAGCTGCGCACGCCCGTGGCCTGCGACCAGAGCAACCGCGACCGCGTGCTGTCACCCAACGACGGCGCGGCGCTCTACAAGCCGCACCACGTGGAGGTTGAAGTCTCGGCCACGCTGTAAATCAGAAATTGTTGTTGTGGCTGCTGTGAATTTCAAGATACCGGAGACAACAACGCGTCAAGTGTACGGGAAACGAGCTCTGTGACTGGTAAGTCAACGCCTTGTTGCCGTGTTCTTGTGCTGTTGTGAGTCTCACAAGTGTGAATTGAACTTGTTATTTTCCGTGCCAGCAGGGTTTGGAGTCCAGTCGTCTGTGGAAATTGTGAAGCCTCACGTCAAGAATGCACAAGTCGAACCAAGTCGTCTCACAAGAAAAGAAAAGAAAAGAACAAATGAGCGTTGGCTCTCTCTCTTTGTGCTCTTAGTGTCTGGTTGTTTGCTATTGGTGGGTGCTCTCACCCTTTGTTTGTTTGTCGTGTTTGTGGTCTTGTTGCGTTGCTAGAAGCGGTTGTTGTTAAAATTGTTGGCTGTCCCAAACGGTTGCTGTTGTTGTTGTTGTTGCTGGGCTCCCCACATTTGCTGCTGAGGCTGTTGCTGCTGAGGCTGTTGCTGCTGCTGCGGTTGGTAGAACCCTTGCTGGTGGTGCTGCTGCTGTTGCTGAGGTGGATAGTACCCCTGCGGCTGCTGTCCATAGAATTGCTGTTGCTGCTGCTGAGCAGGTGGCTGGTGATGGAAACCCTGGTTGAAACCCGGCATCATGGGCGCTGGAGCGTGGCCACCGCCGCCATTGTTGATCGGACCGAGCGACGCGAACGGATCCATCGCGGGCGCAGCAGGTAGTGGCGTTGACGCCGGCACGGGCGCTGCAAACCCAAAGGACGGAGGGTTGCCAGGAGCTCCCTGTTGCTGTTGCTGCTTCACTGGACTCGCGGGAAAGCCGAACGCGTCCATGCGCTTGCCACCATCTAGCGGAGTTGAGGCAGCACTTGGCGAGGCAAAGTTTGCGAAATTCGCAAACCCGTCGGCTGACGCACCTGCAGTTGCAGTCGGTGGCGCGTTCCAGGCGTCAGCTGCTGCAACAACAGGCTTTGCACTCCCACTGCTACCACCAGCTGATATACTCGGGTTGAAGTCCATGTCGAGCAGATCCATCGCGGGTTTCGACGCTGGTACCGACTCTTTCCGCGCCTCCGTGGTCTTCTTCGTAGTGCTGGAGCCAAACGAACTGTCTCGCGTCTGAGCCGAGCCGCCAGTCGCAGCTGCGGGCTTCTTGTCACCAGTTGGCGCTGTCGCTTTCTTCTTAGGCGACGAGGACCCACCACCACCACTGCAAGGCAGAGGTGGGATCGGCCGGCCCTCCATCATCTCGTCGATGCATTCCATGACGTGCTCGAGCGTCGCGCGCAGCTCCACGTCAGCCGTGAGCATGCGTTTGATGAGCGTGTGCACGTCGACCGAGTACTTTGAGCTCTCGGGGATCGTGTAGCGCTCGGTGCGCAGCCCCTCGGGCGGGAACGGCGGCTTGAAGAACGCCATGGTGTAGAGGATGCAGCCCATGGCCCAGATGTCCACGGCCTCGGTGAGCTCGCCCGAGCCAAACATGGCCGTGCCTTCGACGTCTGCGAGCTCCGGGGACCGATACATGGCTGTCGTGCGCTTGAGCACGTTCTCGACCTCGCGCGCGCGGTCCTCTTTCGTCTTGAGGCTCTGCGGGCCCTCGGCGCACGAGCCAAAGTCGCAGAGCTTGTACGAGCCGTTCTTGGCCAACAGAAAGTTCTCAAGCTTGAGGTCGCGGTGCGCCACGGGCGGGTCGGCATTGTGCAGCAGGCTCACGGGGCTATACATACAGATATGGCACGTAAATGAGCTCTTGAACAGTGACTAAGCCCATCCACCAAGTGAGGCTGATATAGGAATAGTTACTACGAATGACTCACACGCAGAGCTGGCGGAAGACGCGCAGCAGCTCGCGCTCGGTGAAGCGCTTCTCGCCCATCTTGGTCATGTTCTCGTGCAGGTGGCCATTTGGACAGTACTCCATGAGGATGAAGACCTCGCGCTCCGAGCCTTTCGTGCGGTTGGTCTGCGACGACGCGAAAAATTCAACGACCTGCGGGTGCTTGAAGCGCTGGTGCAGCCGCACTTCGCTGTGGATCCACGCGAGCGTCGTCTCGTTTTCGGCCAGCAGGCGCTTGAGCACCATGGGCTTGGCGATAGACGACACGGCGTCCTTAACGAGGAAGATGAAGGACGAGCCGCCCTCGCCCAGGTACTTTACGATCTCCACTTCGTGGCACCCGACGGTCGTGCGCTTGCCGATGTGCTGCTGCACGTTGCCCATGACTGCCGCTTGAGGGAGTACTTGCTGGCTTGAAGAAGGTTCAGTGAGGCTGGTATGGTCGTGAGGACGGCGTAATGTGGCTCAATGGGGCTGTGTGACGGATGGTGAGAGCTCGAGTGCGCTCGAAGATCACCTTGTTCATGTGGACGTCCGTTTCAACGTCGTTTCAGGTTCTTCACCTCTATTATCGGTTTGCACTCATATAGAGTTTAATTATGTGGTGAAAAGGTCAATCGGGTATCACTCGTATTGGTGAAAGGGTCCATTCAATTTATTTATGCACATTGCCCCTTTTAATACATTATCCGATATACAAGGGTATATTACAAAAATAGATGATAATTCTACAAGTCAAGTCACGATTTTGGTTGCGCGAATGTCGCTCAAGCATTTGCATGTTGCTTGAATGTGGAGCAAGGATGCAAATGTGGCAGGTCGCACGAAGGTAACTCGTCACAGCGAGGAGCTCACCACTGGTCCTCAACCGCGACCGTCTCGAGTATCAGCAGCACAAAAGCAGCGCGAAGGGGGTGAACATGAAGCACGGTGTCGCGTTCCGCAAGCTCAACCGCACATCGGAGCACCGATGGGCGATGCTCCGGTACGTCTCATTAGATAGCGCAGCCCTCGCTCTATGCGCTCATACCGCTTATAGTGGCGTTACAGCACTGCATTTAGCGCTATGAGCGCCACAAAATTAGACCCCATGCTAATCACGAGCATGTTGTGTACGGCTTGTGCAGAACGATGGTGAACCAACTGATCACCCATGAGCGCATCCGTACGACGCTGCCGAAGGCCAAGGAGCTGCGCCGGGTCGCCGACCAGGTCGTGACGCTCGCCAAGCAGGGCGACGTGCCCGCGCGCAAGCGCGCCGAGGCGATTCTGCGTACGCCCGAGGCCGTCGACAAGCTCTTCGACGTCTTTGCGCCACGCTACGAGTACGTCCAGGCGCTCTCTATTACACCGCCATACTGTGGACCATGGTGCTCACTGTGTATGTTCTATTTTGTATGTGAGCAGAGCTCGCCAAGGCGGCTACACGCGTATCTTAAAAGCAGATTTCCGACAGGGCGACGGCGCCGAGATGGCCGTCATCGAATACATCGACCGGTGAGTCCCCCACACATGTTGCTGCTATCTTCACATAGTGCTTATAATAATGCGATGCTAACCCATGTTTTCAATATTATTGACAGACCTGGTGAGATGCGCAAGGCCAAGCCGCCCCAGGGGATCGCCGCCATCAACGCCGCGTTCGAGGCCCAGGCCGCCGAATAGATAACCTCAACATACAGATCTCGCTGACATGGCGTCCCTCTATACAAGGCTCCGTGTATATGCAGACAGCAGGGCGGATAACGACGGCCACGCATCGAGGATCAAGTTGACGATTAATCAAAAAGAAAAATAAATAGCTCACAAAACAAACAAAACAGCGTATATCCGGATACGAGGTGTACATGGGTATCTTATAGAGAGAGTCATCAATACGGTAATCTCTCTCACCGCCGCTTGGCATCATCGCCTTCAAGCTCCGCCTCGGAGTCGTGCTCGTCCTGTCCTTCTTCTTCTAACTGGTGCAGCCGTTCGTCCACGACGAGCAGCAGGTTCTGCACTTTCGTCATGTCTTCGCGGAGCTTGAGCAGCTCCTGGCGGTCGCTCGAGAGCGCCTTCACGGCCTGATCGCACGCGATTGTCGCGCGCTTCATGTCCTCAAAGCTCGTACTGGTCGCTAAGACGCCTTCCAGCGCGTCGCCTTCTTTGCTCATGGCGCTCTGGAGCTGCAGCTGCGGGTACCCGAGCTGGTAGCTGGCGATCGTCGTGGTCGCAAAGCTAAAGAGCCCGCGGATCGCATCGAGCAGCACGGGTGTCGTGAGGTACTTGCGACCCAGCACGGTCTGGCACTGGCTACAGAGTAGCTCCTGGAACGAGCTGCCCATGTCCATGCCCTCTTTCGACGTCTGCGGCTCCGAGGTCGTCGTGATGTTCGTCACGGCGCTCAGCGTCACGAGCAGCAGGTCGGCGTTCGAGCCCACAAACGAGTACGAGTCGCCAAAGATCGACCGGCACGTGCCGCACTGGAACACCACGGGCGCCGCGATCTCCTCCTCTTCTTCTTCATATTCTTCTTCCTCGTCGTACTCGTCACTGGCCATTGCGGCGTCTTCCACTGGCTCGCTGTTCTCTGCTTTCACCAGCAGCGCCTCTGGCTTCATGGCATACGCATCACTAGAGCTCTCTATTAGAACCTGCTGCTGCTGTTGCTTCTTCTGGTTCTTCGCCGCAACTGCACGCGCGATGATCTGCTCGGGCGTGACGCGTGATGGCACTACCGTCTTGACACTGTTGTTAGCGCTGCTGCCACTACCGCCACTGCTACCGCGTGGAGCCTTGCGCACCGCCACGTGGTGCACGGGCTTCTTGCTTTGCGTCTGCTGCTTAAGCGCCTTCTGCTTGCGCTGTGCGACCGCCAGCTTGTGGTCGTAGTCGCTGTCATCGTCGCTGCTTGCCGACCGCTTTCGCGCCATTTTCTTCTCAAAAAATCTCCAACTGGGAAATGCAAGGCAATAAAATCACAGTGGATTCTTATTCCGCAACTATTTCAGCTAAAGCATATGATGAAGCGTGAAAGTTGCGGAATTAGGGGGAATGAGTCAGAAAATGAAATGGCCACCATCAACTCGAAAGCCAAGATGATGCACGGCAAAGCTGCATTATGAAGCCATTGAGCGAATGACTTCGTGCTGGCGTTCTAATCTGGCTGCGGTCACCGTGTAGCTGCTGCTTGTTCTTCATGGCGCTGCTGCTGCTGATGGTCTCTGTGTGTGTTCGGTTGCGCATCTTCTATGAGGACGCCTGAGGACCCGCTCGTGTGGGTGTCTTGCGAATAACTGAGCTTCTCGTGGTGTCCGTCGTCGCGTTTCTTGCTTTGCTGCTCAGCTGCTGGTTGGTCGCGAAGCTGCACGTCGTCTCGGTTATAGCTCCAGCTCTGTGGTTTGTGGCTGGCGTTCGTTGGCTGGCTGGCTGGCTGGTGCGTGGCGCTCGCACACTTGCGCAATGTGTCATCGTGGTTGCGCGTCGGACGACTTTGTGCTCGATCTCTGGTAGTTGTTTCTCTCTTTTCTCTCGCTGGTTTTCTTCTTCGTTTCTTCTGAATAGCCGCGTCGTCACGCAAGTGCTAGTTTTTGAACTTAATGGTTCTGGTTGTTGGCTCCTCGGAACGCGGTGTACTGCTGGTGCAAATCGTCGAACCACGGGTGCGACATCGCAGCACGCGCCGAGATGCGGCGGCTCGGCTCGTAAACCAGCATGCGCTGCGCAAAATAGTTCCACACACACAAAGTCAGCCTTCTGGACATATTTCATAAAGCCCACAAGCCAATCAAGGACTCTCTCCATTCCATTTCAACTCACCGACAATAAGTCGACGCCGATGTGGTCGAGCTGCGGCACGATATTCGCCAGCGGCTGCGCGCGCCACTTTGGGAAGCTCGTCTTGTAGTCCGGCAGGCTCGAGACGCCTGGCCAGCAGCCTTCATCCGGCGTCCCCATCACTCTGCATCAAGAATAGCATAGCATTTAGTTAGAAGGACCGCCCGGATAGCAACTATATAGTATAGCCCACAGCCGTCTACAGTTTAGTTACATACCGGAAGATGCGGAAGAGCTCGTCGATCTCCGAGTCGCCCGGGAAGAGCGGCTGTTTGTTGACCATCTCGACGAAGATGCAGCCGATGGACCAGGCGTCCACGGGCGTCGAGTAGTGCTTGGCGCCGAGCAGGATCTCCGGCGCGCGGTACCAGAGCGTCACAACCTCGTGCGTGTAGCTGCGGATCGGGATCCCGAACGCGCGCGCGAGCCCAAAGTCTGCGAGCTTGAGGTTGCCGTACTGGTCGATGAGCAGGTTCTGCGGCTTGAGGTCGCGGTGCAGCACGCGGTTCGCGTGGCAGAACGCGATGCCCGCGAGCAGCTGGTACAAAAAGCTCTTGATCTGCAGCATCTCCATGCGGTGTGGGGTCTTCTCGAGGCATTTTTTTAGGTCCTGGTCGACGAACTCAAAGACCAAATAGAGCTTGTTCTGCTGGTGGATCACGTCGTAGAGGTACACGACGTTCGGGTGCGACGAGAGCTCCTTGAGCAGCGAGATCTCGCGCATGGCCGTCGACGGCACGCCCTCGTCATCAGCCTCGAGCCGGATCTTCTTGAGCGCCACGATGCGTCCGTTGTTCGCCAGGTCCTTGGCCTTGTACACGATGCCGTACGTGCCCTCACCGATCTTTTCAATCTTCTGAAAGTTCTCCATCGTTGTGTGTATTGTTTGCGGCCGGCAGTTGAGCTATTCTAATAGCGAGACGCTGCTGGTGGTGGGGGCGATGGGGAGAAGAAGGTGCTGATGTAGTTGCAGTGGACGGATAGGACGTGGCGTGTGGGGCGCGTGGGGAAAGCGCGAGTGTCCGCACTTGCTTCTTGGCTTGCTTCCTCTTTCCTCTCTGCCTCGCTTGGCCTTCCTTGGCTTCAGTGAGTGGCACCAAAAAAGTTGCCGTCCTGGGCGCCGAATTGCCCAAACTACGAAACCGAGAGATACCGAAAACAAGAAGAAAAAACTTAGTTTGGGTTCTACTGTAGCTTGCATTTCGGGCTCGCTTTTGATTGATTGGCTTCAAAGATGTCGTGTCTTGTGGAGCTCTTCGCGTGGTGTCTCGTGTTTCACGAACCAGAAAACAGAAATCGACGGCTTTAATCACTAGTGTTCCCATCAATGGACTGGGGAGTTGTTCTCTTCGCTGGTGAGAGGACCTTGGGTATCGAAAGCCAATGAAATTGACCGACAACGAGCCGAACTCGAAGAGCTACGTACTAAACTCTATGTCAGTTATTAAGTCACATAGTTTTCTACACTTTATTTTTGAGTGAGCAATCGGATTGAGCTGTGATCTTCAGAGGGCACGGGCTGGACACTTCCTGATACACTGCAAGAAACCGCAATTCAAAAG
>JAASFY010001061.1:0-12600 GCA_023334035.1 Globisporangium okanoganense
CCAGCCGAGGCGAGCATGGGCTACCTGGACGCTTACTGTGGCTGCCAGTGCTGCTCTCTGTGAAGCCATGCAGCTTTGGACGAGTCTTGGTGGAGAGCGAGCTCATTCCAACAGCATTGCTCACAGTACTTGCTCGGGTGGGTCGCTGCAGCGTTTCAGTTTCATTATTCCAAACCTGTCGTGTGACTAACTGTTGATAACGAAGCTCGCGCGCGGCACACACAGGAAAACAACACCAGCATGACGGACTTGGTCTTCAACGCTGCTGCTGTCATTGCAGCATCAGCAAACGATGGGAACTCGAGTGGCGATGCGAATCAGCAGAGGCACGAGTTTGGCGCCATCCCCTACGAGAGGGTGCTGACGATCGCCGAGTGCAAGAAGCTGGAGACCGTGGCACAGAAGCTCCAACGCCTGGACTCTTTTGTGCATGTGTGGGTTTGCGACGCTCGCAGCTTTCGGCACGGCAAGGAAAGCGAAATGTGAGTGACAACTGTTTTGAAATGGGCGTGCAGTTAAATGCAGAGAGGCTGGTCGCGAAACTCACCTTGGTGTCGTTGCTAGTCCTGCGTTCTTATTGCGGCTCCATCCATCGCTCCCTGTCGCTGAAATCCGGGTACGAGCTAGCAACCAGTGGCTGTAGTCGGGTGCAAGTGCTGATCATCTGACTCTGGTGCTCTGTAGGACATGATTCAGGAAAAATTTGCCGAGCTGTCGTCCTACAAAGAAGAGCTTGAAGGCTGCTTGAGTCTGCTGTTTGAGTCACGCGTGTTGGAGAATGACAAGCAGTTTGCCGAGTATCTGGTGCCTCGCAGCGAGCAAAGCGTTGAGAAGAACTCGTCGAGTCTTGCATCTCGGTTTCACAGCGCGGTGAACACGAAGAGCTCGTGGTCTAAGCCGTTTGCAGGTATATCACTTGGCTCATTGTTTTCTTGGTAGCGTCACTCGGTCGGCTGTTGCTGATTGTGGTTGCCTGGACAGGAATCATCTGGGTCATCCCGTTCCGGTCTGTGCGAACGACCGCGATCGAGTGGGTCGCGAAGCCAGCGTACACATCGCCATACTGAAACCTGTACATAACAGTCCACAGATACTCACCCACCATTTGCAGCAATACAGCGTCGAAAAAAACCAGTACCCATGTGCGTTGCCTTCTGTATTACCCTCCTTGTTCGCTCTGCAGGTCCTCAGTGACGCTGTCGTCTTCATTCCTGAGCTCAGCTGGCGGTCACTCGTGATGGGTGCCTATAAATATTAACAACCCGCCGCTGAACACAATGACGACATCGCCTTGTTCTCTCCAGCACTGGTCTCCATGGTCTGCATTGGAAATTACCTTTGCCTTGTCATTCCTCAACCAAGCAGTCCTCTGGTCTCCAGCTCTTCTTCGCTCACAGAGTCCTCTTCTTCGCCTTCGTCATTATCGTAATCGTACGAGCGGCGGCGGCGACGCTGGGATTTCTTGCGCTTCTTCTTGCGTTTCTTCTGGTCGTCAGTGTCGACCTTGTACGTGGGACCACCGAGTAACCTGCCGAGACACGGGATCAGGAACTCGCAGCGACAGCAACATCGATACAGAAAGCTCTCGTCAGCACTGCGGTCCGCAAACTCGACGACGTCAAACTTCTCGTTCAGCGCTGCAACTTCCACACGCGCCTTGAGCTCCGGGGCGTGCAGCATCTCGCGCACGTCGTCGATCATCACGGGCGTCGCGTAGATGTCGAGCGTCCACCTTGCAATCGGCTTGGCGCCAGCAGTGCCGTACAGCTCCACATACAGCGCGTATACTTGAGGGTTCACACCGCTATACACATGCAGTATACACACATTACGATGATCATCATCCATCAGTACACAGGCAGCAAAACAAATAGGACAAAATCAATAAACAAGCGTATACCGGTAGTGCTTGGTGGCCACAAGGTCCTTCTTGAGACAGTACTCCTTCGGGTCGAAGAGCGTGTAGTTCGTGAGCGGCCCGGGTTTGACGACGGGGCACTCCGGGTCGTCCTCGCTCAGAATATACGCCATCCAGGCGTCGAGCCAGCTCGTCTCGAGCAGGAACCACGCGTCGCCGCGCTTCAGTTCGCGCGTGTCGAACGTCAGGATCAGCTCGCGCTCCTATACGGTATACACAATACAATGCAATGCACAATGCACAATGCACAATGCACAATACAATGCAATACATGAGCACATTGCAATCTGGCAAATTGCGCGCTTCAACCAGCAGGAACGTACGAGGCGCCGCCGCTCCTCGCCGGCCGAGCGGCCGAACGCCGCCGCGTGACTGACGCTTGGGCTGCCGAAGCCGCTTTCGAGGTCCACGTCCGTGAGTTCGATCTCCGTGTCCATATCCTCGCTGGACGCGCGCCGGTTGCGCCAGAGCTTCATCATCGTGCCTGTGTGGTGCTGCGGTTGGTTGTATTTCTGGAAATGTGTGTGATGCGGAAATGAGGAGGGGAAAGCAAAAGCTGGATTGGGTTTGGGTTGGTTACGTTCACCTTGCTTATTAAGTTAATGGGTATTTTGCTTTATATGAAGTTTTTTTAGCTATCAATTCAGGATGTAAAGTTAAATAAAAAGGGTTGTGTAATATAAACAGGTATTTAAACATGCCTTAACGGTAGCTCCTCGCATTTGATTGGCGTCGCACAACGGCGTTTGGTGGCATCATTGGCGAAATCAGAGCAGCTCAACAACAGACGCGAGAAGCCATGAGCGCGAGCGACTCGGAGGACGACTTTGACTACGAGGAGGGGGAAGAGACGCTGGACGTGGAGCTGGGCTTCATTTCCCCCGTGCAACGCGCCGACGCGGACGAGAAGCTGCTGCACGAGCGCCCGGACTGGAGCAAGTGGGACGGCGGCAAGGTCGGCGGCAAGCCCGTGTGGCTCAACCCGCACACCGTGCCGAGCACGCAGGAGCTCGCGTGTACGGAGTGCAGCAACGCGCTGGCGTTCCTGCTGCAAATCTACTGTCCACTGGACGACGTGTCCGACGCGTTCCACCGCAGCTTGTACGTGTTCTGCTGCCGCCAGCCCGGGTGCTCCAAGCAGGGCAACGGCAAGGTCTTCCGCTCCCAGCTGCCGCAGAGCAACGCGCTGTACCCAAGCGAGAGCGGCGTAACGCAGTTTACACCAGAGATACCGCTGCCAGTGACGCACCAGACGTTCTGCGCGCTCTGCAACCAGCGCGCAGTGTTCACGTGCAGCGCGTGCCACGTCGCGCGGTACTGCTCCAAGGCCCACCAGAAGGACCACTGGAGCGCTGGTGGCCACAAGCAAGACTGCGCGCGCTGTCTCGAGGAGAACAGACTCGTGGAGACGCAAACGGCGGTCGATGACGTGCGCACAAAGGGCTCCAAGTGGGTATTTCCAGAGTACGAGATGGTCATCGACCACGAGCCCGACAGCCGCGAAGCCGTGAACGAGTACGTAGTTCTATGATCTCGTATGGGTGCTAACTAGTCTTGTACTAACTGTGTATTGAATTCTATGTCACAAATCCAGACACGAGCGCAAGCTGATCGAGAACTTTGAGAAGAGTGAGTCCAACCTGAGCCTTCGTAGTTCCATCGCCATTTGACCCCAGCTGTAGACTAACATGCTTTCTCTTGTATATGTATCTCTATCTGCACAGACAAGGACAAGAAGCCCACGGAAGGCGAGGAGAACGACGTATTTACGGACGACTCGGAAATCGACGTGACGCAGCGCGAGCTGAACGAGGCGATCGGCGCGAGCCAGGACCAGGACAAGCACTACATCCGCTTCCTCACGCGCGTCGAGCTCGCCAAGGACCAGGTGCTGCGCTACTCGCGCTGGAACGAGAGCAACGTGCTCTGGGTGCACTCGAACGATACGCTGGCCAACGACAGCGTCCCACCGTGCGCCTGTTGTGGTGGCGAACGCAAATTTGAGTTCCAGGTGCTCCCACAGCTGCTCTTCTACCTGCACGTGGACAACAAGAGCTCACTGAGCGCCATCTCGGAGAAGAGCTGCGACTGGGGCACGCTGGCCGTCTACACGTGCGTCAACAGCTGCCCACTCGAGGCCAAGTACGCCGATGAATTCCTGCATTACCAGACCCCGTACGCCGGCGCCTAGAAGAAGATCATAGAGACGAGTTCATGACGGCGAATACATTCATCTTCATGGCTTTGGAAGCCTGGGCATTTTCCTTATTTATAGGATCGTCCCACAGCGACCTCGATGCCTGGGAATCGTCATCGAGGCCCTCGTTCCATTGGAGTTCCAAGCTCTGAGCCTGGCGTTGATGTCCAGGCTCGCTATTAATACTGGCAGATGACAAGTTCTCGTACTCAGGTCTGGAGGACTTGAATCTTATTGAACGACCTCGCGATCTTAACATGGAGATTATCAACATGCGAAGCCAGCTGAGGCTGTCGATGTTCATTGTCGGAAAAGAAGCGAACAAGGGAAGCAGAGAGCTCTTCAGCCCCGGAAGCCCAGAGCCACGTCGGTGTGAGGCTCACCATGTCGTCACTGCGCGTCCGAGCTCAAAACAAGGTACCACCTAGGTTTTTTCTCCCTCTTTACAAGGTTGTGCATCAGCACTAAGTCTTAATTTCTTCATTCTCCCACCAGCTCTTGAACACGCTCGGCGCCGCCAAGCCCAGCAAGAACGTCCAGTTTGACTTTGCGGTCACGGGCTTTGAGACCACGAACAACGGCGTGATCGAGCTTGAGAACGCGCTCCGAGGGTTCATCGTGTGCATCAAGAGCTTCCATGTGGCGGGCCAGACGCTCGTGCGCGTGATCGAGCACGTCGGCGGGAACCCGGAGAACTCGGAGGAGACCAGGCGGTTCGCCAACGAGATCAAGAGCTCCTTCGTGCAGCTCGATGGCCACTTGCTCAACGAGAATGTCGCGCGCTACGAGCAGCGCGTGCTCAACCCGACGGTTGGGTGGCTTGCACGCGCCCACGCGCTGCGGCAACAGATCGTCGCGTTTAACGAGGAGAAACTGCTGTACGACCACTACACGCGGAAGGTCATGGCACTCAGAGAGGCGCGTGACAAGCGGGCGGCCGCCGGCAAGGCCGAGAAGGCCAAGGATGTCGAGAAACTCGTGCGGGTACGTGAGAATCCTGTTTTCGGGCTTGTGACTCGAGCCAATTTATATAGCTCAACTGACAACATTATGGGTAATGCCTACTCAAGAACGAACAAAAGTACGCAGCGATCACGAGCTCGTACTCAAAGCTTTCGGACCAGACTATCGCCAACATGCGGGAGTTCACCAGCACGCGTGAGGACACGCTCACGCCCATCTTGCACCGGGTGCGTAGCTTAAATACCATGGCTAGGTCTTATGGGACTTGAGAGACTCACTCATTGCTGGTATATATGGTTGTTTGTTATCATACAGATGCTGGAGTTCCGCGTCAAGTACGCCAAGCAGGTCTTCGAAGAGTCCCAGAAACTCCAGCCGCTGATCCAGAACGGGTCCAAGTACGACGCGATCATGGGCCAGCTCGACTCGTTCGTGGCTCGGTTGACTGGCGGGAATGGCGCTTCGACTACCGCGACCAGTGGCGGCGATACCCAAGCTACTGCTTCAGCGACCGAGCCCGAAGTCCCAGTCCAGAGCTTCTCGTTCGCGAGCTTTGTCGGCGAAGCGGCACCCGCGATCCCACCAGACAAGATCGTCTCTGAGCCAACTGCTGATGTTGACAAGAGATCAAGCTTCCGCAGCGCCTCATTCTCGCAGCCACCACCGCCACTCGCGTCGCCAACGAGCCCCGACGGGTTCTACTCTAACAACTTTGCCCTGTCGCCAACGACGTCGCCAATAGCAAATGGATTGTACCAACAGCTCACGCCGCCGCCAGCGCCATCTGCATATCAACCTATGAGCTTCCCCAGCTCCCCGACTTCGTTTTCTACCACGCCGTCATCGCCAAGTGCGAGCTCGTGGGACGACATGTCGGCGTTCCCGACCAAGCCCTCGGCGCCTCGGCTGTCAGCATCCAACTTTAGCACAGTGCCGTCCGCGCCAACGACTCCAAGCTCCGCGTTCGCCTCGGCGTCGGCCTGGGGCGCGTTTGACGACCTGACGCCTCCCGCTGCTCTAGACTCAGCGTCACCGCCGTCAGCATCAGCTAGCGCTTCGATGGCCAATGCTGCTGATACTGGGATGAACCCGTTCCAAGCGGACTTTGCCAAGCTCCACCAGAATGCTCTGGGCGGCGGAGCTCCGGGCTCGTTCTCTTTCTAAATGACCGCATCAAAGACCGAATTCGTATATAAGCCAAGAGAACACCACTCATGGGACCACCAGCATCACTACATAGTGTACAAAAGCATAGCTAAGCACCAACATTCGATGAATTATCTCAATCAAAGACCATTCTTCACATCTCTATTATTTGGCTCAAGTGCTCGGAAAGGCTTCATAGAACCTGGTTCAGTCGCTCCTGGCGCTTGGCATGGAGCTCCTGGTTCTGCACCAAGTACTTCTCGCTCTGCATCTCATGGAGACGTGACACCGCGCGTTTGAACGCCACCTTCAGGTCCTGGAGTGAGCAGAGGTTCTGAACCTGGAGCCCCGCCATCTTGGCCGGGTTGTATGCGCCCACGGGGGCGTCCCAGGAGCTCGCGGGCGGGATGCCCTGGGCGGCGCTCTCGGCCAACTGCTCCTCCTTGAGCTTAGCAGCCTCTTCAGGCACGTCGGCGTGCTCTTCGATGCTCGAGTCGTCAAAGTTGAAGATCTGCGAAGAGGGCACGGCCGACGAGCAAATGAGCCGCGTGCGGTGCTCGTAGAGCTCGTCGATGAGCAGGATGAAGCGCCGCGCCTGGTCGTGCTGCTGCATGCTGAGCGCTGGGACCTGTTCCAGCACGAGGGTATGGTGCAAATGTGGTCAAGGAGAGCACAAACGTAGAGTAACCAATTGGAGTACACGCAGGATACATCGACAAGCGAGTCGTGGGGAAGGATATAAAACACTCGCAGAGCGCCTTGTAGTCTGCTGCACCCTTCTCCGTGTTGCAGAGTAGGTCAAACGTCGCGCGACACACACCATCGCGCGAACCGCGGACTTGTAGCTTTCTCCCCATCATCACCGGCACGCTCAGCTCTGCGTCATCATCATCACCAGCACCAACCAGCTCACTGTAGATGGACTCGAGCTTGGCGTTGTTCTCGCTCGTGAGAGGGTACAGGAACATGCACTCGCCGAAAGCCTCGCTCAGCATACGGTAGTCGGTCTCGGACTTGATCGCCACCACCTTCGCATGACGCGCGAGCTGGTCGAGGAACGGGAGAAAGTACTCCCGGTTCGTGCCGTCGCGATACAGGCTCTGATCAATCACACACCCACACAGTTAGCCTGTAAGTTAGAGCCTATGGCGCCTAGCCCAGGCATCAAAACTTACGATACTATTCGTACCTGGGGCGGTGTGTTGGAGGTTGCAACCATGACGACGCCTCGACTGAAGAACACGCCAAAGAGCTTGCGCATGATGAGCGCGTCGGCAATGTCCGTGACCTGGAACTCGTCGAAGCAGAGCACGTGGGACTCGCTCGCGATCTGCTCGGCGACGATCGTGATCACGTCGCGGCTCGGGTCCAAATCAATATTGCGCTGCCGGCCAAAGGCTGCGAGCTGCGCCTGCTTGTGCTGCTGGATGCGCTCGTGGACCTCAAGCATGAACTTGTTAAAGTGCACGCGGCGCTTCTGGTACGTAGTTACATTCGCGAAGAAGAGGTCCATGAGCATCGACTTGCCCGTGCCCACGCTGCCGTGCAGGTACAGCCCGCGTGGTACCAGCACGCGCTTGATACTACTCGTTTCTTCCTTGGTACCAGTCTCTTGAGTGTCAGCACTGGTATCATCACTGACATTGGTATCACTGGTAACGCTTGCGTCTTCATTAGTGAGCACTGGCAACGAGTAGCCATCCAGCTGTCGGTGGAGTTTGTCCAGGTACTTGCTCAGCATGTGGGCCTGCGCGCGGTCGTGCGTCAACGCGCCCTGCGTCACGAGCGCATTGTACACGTGCGACGGCGGCTGCACGTCGCTGGAGCCAACGGTCGCGTCTGTGCTGAATGGGGCAGCAGCGCTGTAGTGAGCGTGACGCCCAAGAGTAGCAGTGGCGTGCAGCGCACGGAGATGCCCGCTGGCAAGCCGCATCTTTGTCAGCATCATGTCGTTGTGACTGCTTGTCTGTCGGTCGAATGATGAGTGAATTCGAGTGAATTCGACTTGGTGAGTATCAAACCTTATATAACGGGTATTTTACATTTAGTGGTATCGTGACGACAGCAGTTTGCTTCAAGTTTACGGCAGCGTCATGATAAAAAGGTAGCTGTAAATTAAAAAGAGTGGTAAAGACGTTTGCCAATCAAAACCATTCGGAAGTCTGAGGTGCTCCTCGTACTGTTAACGCTTATTCATTCACCTTTCCAAAAGACATGCTTGTGTAACATATCTAAAAGGCATAATGCTCTTGCATGGTTAGCAAAATATACCTCTATAATATATGCACCCATTATAAAGGGTTTTGGGAACCGATTTCAAGGACGACCTCACTTTCAAAATTCACCAACATGGCGTCGCCAGCAAAGACGCTCGTGGTCGCGGGCGGCGGCATCATCGGACTGAGCGTCGCTCGTGCAGCCGCCCGCGCGGGGCTGCAGGTGGTCCTGCTCGAGAAAAACGTGCGCGTGGGCATGGAGACGAGCGCGCGCAACAGCGAAGTGCTGCACGGTGCGTTGCGATTCTGATACCGAACGCCACGTTTGTTGTTCTTGATACTCAACCTTTTTGGTACTTAAATCTTGATACTTGATGCTTTGGTACTTAAGTCTTGATATTACTCATGCTCAACCCAGCGGGGATCTACTATGCCAAGGATAGCTGGAAGGCGCGGCTGTGCGTCCAAGGGCGAGAGATGATGTATGCGTTCTGCCGCGAGTACAACGTGCCGTTCCGCCAATGCGGCAAGCTCATTGTCGCGTCCTCTGAAGCCCAGAGCCAGCAATTGCAAACCATTGCCAAAAAAGCTCTGGGTAATGGCGTCACTGACCTCAAGTGGCTCTCACGGAACCAGGCCAAGGAAGTTGAGCCTCACGTGCAGTGTCATAAGGTAACCCTACCGAGCTGTCCATGGACTCTTCATAGCGCGTCCATTGTCGAGTCACTAGCTATACTTGAGACTTACCAGGCTGTGGTGTGGACGACTAGGCGCTGTATTCGCCGTCGACTGGGATCGTCGACTCGCACGCACTCATCCTCGCCGTGCAGGGCGACGCAGAGGCACACGGAGCGGTTGTGGCACTTTCAACCAGCGTTGAGAGCGGCGTCTATGATGAAAAACACAAGACGTTTGTGATCCGCGCGACTCAGGACGGCGAACAGCACGAGCTCGAATGCGACTACTTCGTGAACGCCACGGGCATCTTTGCATCGCTGCTGGTCGACAAGGTCGTGAATAAGGACGTGAACAATTTGTCAACTCGACCTCCAAGTGAAGATTTCCGACCTACTCTACCCGAATTGTTCGCCAAAGGGACGTATTTCAAGCTGCGCGAGAGCCTGAGGCCATTCAGGTGAGCAGATTAAGGCATCAGTGGCTTGCCGACACTTTCACTTGGTACTGATTCTGAAGTGGTGATTGGACTTCGTAGAGGACTCGTGTATCCGATCCCAGAGGTCGGAGGCCTCGGGGTTCACTCGACTGTGGACATGGAGGGTAACGTCCGCTTTGGTCCTGACGTCGAGTGGGTGCCTGAAATCGACTACGTGGTACGTTAGTGAGCTATCAACCAGTTGGCTCTTCATCATTTCCTCACGCTATGTATATATGTATGAACATGTAGCCGGATCCGTCAAAAGCCCGGGTCTTTGCTGATCGGATCCGTTCGTACTGGCCAGAGGTCTCAGAGGACGACCTCGTCACGGATTATTGCGGTATCCGACCCAAGATCAACCTGCGGGGCTCCATTTACGAGGACTTTTACTTTGTGGTACGAGTTCATCGTCGACTTCGCGACATCAGCTACAATTACAATGGCTAACTCACCTGCCTACTTTGCTCATCTGTGGCCAGGACACGACAAAGCACAGGACCCCAGGACTCGTGCATCTGTGCGGCTTTGAGTCGCCCGGGCTAACGTCATCGCTTGCAATTGCCGACCAAGTCATGAAGATGATCAAGGAGTGAGTTTCGATTCACAATGAACAGAGTTTAATTTTGAAAAAAACACCAATTGTGACAAATAATCCTTATCTGAAGTACCGTTGTTTACGTAGTGCAGCCCATGTTCACGATGTTGTCAGGGCTTTTCGAATGTGCGTCGTGTTACCGTGAATGCTGATGAGTAGCATGACTGATCTCGAGTTGTCCATTGACAAATGGCACCTGAAACGACCTGAGACGAGCCCGTCCCTGCAATGGCGGAGCGAATCCCCAAGATACCACCGAGCACTTGCCCAATGCGTTGAGCATGAAAATGTCGATACCAATGAGCACGCTCAAGAAGAAAGCGTATATCAGTCGAAATGCCTCGGTCTCAGCTCCTCCCACAGTGTCTACACTCTAGTCTAATGTGAATGCGCTCCAAGTGACGCGCCGAGTTCCAGAAGCTCATGTTTGAGGTAGTGTAGCTCAAGAAAGACCTCGCTTGTAATAAGATAATCGATGGGTTGCGATTCAGCTTGGATTCGTGAATTGATCATGACTTTCGTGGTGGCTAACGCTGTGCGTGAAATTCCTACATCCCAAAGCCAGTGAGCTTGAGAGCGAGCTGCAACTAAGTCAAACGCCCAGGAGTCGTCCAACAGGGGCGCGATGATGATGCTCGCGAATCTCTTGCTGAAGAAGGCGAACGAACTTCAGCAGCAGGTCACGAGCCAGCTTCAGCACCAGCAGGTGGAGAGCAAATCAACGGCTCACAGGCATGCAGCTTACGCTCGAGCGACTCGAGTTCCGCTTCAAGCACCACGCACGGGATTGCTAGTCGATCGCTGAGCAGACCGATCTGCAACAAGAAACACTTGTACACCCTGTGTGCGCAACTGAGCAAGTCGCAGAGAGAACAGCAGAAGACCGTTGTGGATACGAAGCTGTGCATCATGAACCGGA
The DNA here is from genome assembly GCA_023334035.1 of Globisporangium okanoganense. Lineage (NCBI taxonomy): Eukaryota > Oomycota > Peronosporomycetes > Pythiales > Pythiaceae > Globisporangium > Globisporangium okanoganense. The sequence goes on from JAASFY010001061.1 coordinate 11,111, forward strand.
AGAGCATGTTTTTGATTTATTGTATCTGCTACAAATTACAGCCTCTCTAGATTTAGTACTGAGAGTACCGACCCCTCTTTCTGGTTCGCTTGTAGATCCCCAGGTGTTGAAGCAAGCCAATAACTTATATACTAAGACAGTGGTTGTAGTCTAAGCTCTGAATGGAGACTTGGCCTGGAAAATTCTCGCACAGCCACTGTAAGATATTAATGTGACAGGCATCCGCTGCATCGTCGGCAGCGTCTTTTGGGCTCAGTTCTGGGTGACGGGCGAACAGGTACATCACAAGCTCGAAGTCTTGTTTGTAACCGGCATTCTTCATAGCAAAGATCGTACACCCCTCACTTCGATTCTCGTGCAGCCACTGCACCATTTCAAGGTGGCTCTTGCTCGCGGCACTATCCATCGCCCATGAGGTGCAGCCTTCACTGCGGTTGGCGTGGAGCCATTGGACAACGTTGAGGTGGTTGTATGTCGCCGCTCCATCCATCACGCTTGGGCTAAATTCGCCGAGTCCATTCTCGTGAAGCCAGATGAGGACATCCAGATGGCCATTCGACGCGGCCTTTAACGTAGCAAGTCGGGTACAGCTTTCTCGACGATTTGCATGAAGCCACTTGAGGACTTCCAAGTGCCCATTCCCAGCAGCAATGTCCATGGCTTTCGTTGTGCAGCCTTCTCGGTGATTTGCATGGAGCCACTTGACGACGTCCAAGTGTCCATTCCCGCTGCGTTATCCATGGCTGCCGTTGTGCCACCTTCCGGACGATTCGCAACAAGCCACTTCAGGATATTGAGGCAGCCCTGGCCCGCAGTAAGATCCATTGCGTTCACTTTCTAGATGTCGCGCTTTCTGTTTGCGAGAAGCCACTGGACAATGTCGAGATGTCCAAGAGACGCAGCAGTGCTCAAAGCGCGACTACGCTTGCTGGTGCTGCAGTGCTTATTGACTCACTTCACCATCTCAAGGCTCCCAGACTTCGCTGCGGAATTAAAGGCGTCACCGTGATCGTAGCGATGACCGGCGTTGAAGAAGAACTGTGCCACTTCAATGTTTCCGCTTTGCACAGCCTCGTGAAGACAAATACGTTGGTAGCTCTTGGGATAGCGCTCTTCAAGCCACTTGAGAATCACAAGGTCGCCGCTCCGAACCGCAATGTCTATGACACCAGCTACTTTGAACTTTGCATCCGGCACGTTGTTGTTGATCCACTTGAGCGCCTCGAGGTGGCCATTTTTCGCAGCGAGATCGAGCAAGGATAGGGATCGGTCAAGGTAGTAGTACGATCTGTGTTTAGTAAGCCACTGCAGTATCGCAACGTTCCCCACTGCAGCGGCTTCTTCCACCCCTTTCCACACGAAGCCGATCGGACAGTACTCACAGCAGAGCCACTGGACCATCTCCATGTTGTCGTTCTTCACAGCATGCACCAATCCTTTGGTGAAGAGGTATGCTCGGTAGTGGACGTTCATATCTTCAGGCTCGCGGC
>JAASFY010001062.1:0-12598 GCA_023334035.1 Globisporangium okanoganense
CTACTTTGACTGGCTATGGAAGCTCAGTGTTTCTGATTGGCTACTTATCCGTAATAATAGTCAATGACAAGGCCGCATCATTGCTGGCCATAACTGTTCCTTAAGTACGCAGCAAGTTCGCGCGTGCCACTTCAGAAGTGACCACTGCGAACTTCCACTAAGTTCGGACTTATATTTGTTGCGCAGACAGTAGTCTGGCAGAGTGGTTACTGCGGTGTAACTCACTCGTGTACCCCGTTACAAAAACGGACATGTTAAATAAAATGACACGAGCCGTACGTGCACCTTGCTCTCCGAGTATTTATTCCACAGCGGCGTTTTTGTCGAATTCCAGATTGAAAGTAGAGGAGATGTTTCGCACAGAACTCTGCCCAAGCTTTATCTACTTCCTTCCACCTGACGAATAACACTTGCTCAAACAGCAGTGTCCGGACCTCGATCGCCTCCACCCTTGACTACATGTACTGCCGTGCTTTCCAGTTTCCATGTTTTCTTCTCTGCGGGATTTTCTCTCATGCAATTCGAGACAGTTGTGTCTCATAGTTTATTTATTTGGCCAATTTTCTGTCCTATCTTCAAGTTCTTGTACTTGTACTTTACTGTGAAGCGCTGGCGGCGTGCTTTCTCCACCAACTGTCGTCGTGGCGCGTGCGTGTGGGGGACTGGACTGCGTGTGCGAGAAGGTGAATGCGGAAATGGTTGCCGAAAGTGCAGCCTGCAGTGCAACTTGTCAATCCACCTCGTGGATTCAATGTACTGTGTTCTATACCGTGAACCGATGGGATTAAATACGTGAATTAGGAAATCAATTTTGGCGGTGAGTTCCTTCAAGTTGTAAGTGGAAGTTTAATGTATTATACTTTATTATACCGTTTACCGTGAGCCGCTGGAGATGCTCTTATTGCTTTCCTATTTGTGGGCCAAATTTCGGAAGTTCAAAAGCGCATGTTTAGCTCACAAATACTATTTGAAAGCGCACCTCGTTAAAAGTGATGCGGGGTGTTCAAAAGCGTGTGGTTTGACTGGACTTTTGGCGCGCTAAAAGCGACCAACCAAACGAAAAAGAAGAGAGAACGAGAGCGACTGATGGCGGCGGAGATCGAGCGCATCGTGGACAAGAAGCCCATTCGCGGCCGCGTGCACTATCTGGTGGTATGGAGGGGCTTTGGTGAGGAGAGTAACACGTGGTACGCATAGCTATCTATGTACTATGAGGCTACATCCATCCACTTAATCTACCCACTTGGCACTCATGTTATTACTCTTTTGTGGATGGCTTCACTGTGTGTCATTACTGAAAAACAGGGAGAGCCGAATGGACCTCATGGCGGACGGCTACTCGTCCGTGATCCGCGAATACGAAGACAGTGCGTGCGCTGCTATCCCTTCTTCGTTCTCTGTTGTGATGGCTTAATGTGAGCAGCTACTGACGTGCTTGTGTATGTATTTCCTTCAGGCAACAAGAAGCCGCGTGATGGCTCAGCGACTCCAAAATCGTCTCGGAGTCGCAGTCCGAGCCGCGGCCGCAGCCCTGGACGCCCCAAGGGTAGCAAGAACCGCGCCAAGGCCGGGGAAGAGAGCAAGTCGCCAAGCCGCGGCCGCAGCCGCAGTAACTCGGTCGCGCGCGTGCGTCGAAAGCCTGCGAGCGAGAACCAGGAGAGCAGCATCGAAGTAGTGGCCTCGCAGGAGCAGCAGAAGACGCCAGGTCGCAAGAGCAAGCCAGCGCAGGTCGTGGAGCCCGTGGAGCCCGTGTTCGTGCCTGAGACGCAGCTGCAGCCGCACAGCGACGAAGACACGGACGTGCTCCTGCGGTCGACGATCAAGGCGCTCCAGACGCACGTGATCAAGACCGCGACCCCCGTGGAGAAGGACGTAGCCACGACGCCACGCAAGTCACCGCGCATGAAGGCGTCGCCCAAGTCGGTTACGACCGAGACGCAGACCGTCTCGCTGGCGTACGAAGAACACGGACGCGTCGTGACACAGACGACCCAGACGATTGAGACGACGACGACGGAGACCCACGCACATGAGCATGGTCATGGCCACTCGCACGGCCACTCACACGAGTCGTCGTCGTCGTCCAGTACGACTGTCGTGACTGAGGGGCACCAGCAGGTGGAAGAAGAAGAAGTGGAGAGCTCTGCGCTGGTGCTTCACGCGCCTCGTGCGAGAAACCATGGCGGTTTCATTGACATGATCACCAAGATGACGGAGCGCGGGTGGCTCGTGTCGTTCCTGAGTGTCGCGGTCGTGGTCGGCTCGCTGCTGGCGAGCCAGGTCGTTCCGCGAGACGCGAACAGCGACTTGTGGCGCGCGTGGCTGCCGTTCCTCACGCCCATCGTCGCACTGCTGCTCTTCTTCCACCAGAAGGATGACCGCACGTCCGCCAAGTGGGTCGCGATCGCGCTCTCGTGGCGGTGCGCGGCCGAGCTGCTCGTGCTCATTGGCTCGATCCCGGGCGAGTTCCAGTCCGTGGCCGTCTCGGCTGCTGCGATCGCCAACCTGGCGCTGCTCATCGCCGTTGGTTCACTGGTGCGCAACAAGGAGCACGAAACCTCCAAGGCGACGCTCGTGGCGCTCGCTGTCGCTACACTCGCGCTTTTCCTCGCCGACAGGTACGAATCATTCCTTATTGTCCATCGCCATTCTTTGCAAACGTTCAACGCCGCCATTAGAACAATATTACTAGTTGCTAACAAACTTTATGTGTTATTGTTACTATGTATAGCTGGGTGGTGATAACGCAGAACCCTGCGCTCGAGTCCCGGGTGATCCTCATGTCGGTGGCGGTGGTGAGTCTATTGTTAAACCTCACCGTCTATTCCATGTGAGACCCCTGGTTGCTAACAATGTCCATGCTGTCTCTATTGTTTAGCTGGGCATCTCGCTGTCGCCAGCGCTCACTGCGACGACCGACGACGACGAATAATTACCTGCTCACCCACCACCTTCATCAACAACTGATGAACGGACGTGGATCGTAGCTGTGCATATTGTGAAGAACGAACCATCCTCGGCGTGGTCTCAGTTTTGCTGCTTCTTGGATTATTGCGCTGTTGTTTATTTGGATTTTTCTTGCTTCTTCTTTATATTCCTGCCTGAGCGTGCCGATAAGTAACTAATACGACGCGAAGTGCTCATCATCGTCATCTTCTGTTGGTCGCAGCTTCCCGTCCACTAACTCCTGTGATCTCGAGAGCTTCTTAGTGCGCCAGGGCAAAGTTGAGCGTCTTGGCGAACAGCTGGCGGCTGCGCACGCAAATGACCGAGTGCTCGTGCTCTTCGTTCTCGATCAGGTCGTCGATCAGCTCGATCGTCAGCGCCGCGGAAGCTGACGAGGAAGAGTTCACGCGCTTTCGACGCGCTGCGGATAAATACTGCGTCGTGGCAGCGAAGAGCAGCGTCTGGCGCATCAGCAACTCGAGCTTCTGCTCGTTCACGCCCGAGGCGTACTCTTCCAGCAGAGTCTCCCAGAGTTCGTCGTCCTCGCCGAGTCCGTGGCGCCACACGTGCGCGAGTGTCGATTCAAACTCGTCTGTGTCCTGCGCGCTCTCGACGGCTTCCAGCGCCATGAGGAACAGACTCGTTCTGCAAATTACAAGGTATTGACAAGTTAGCATAACGATGACAAGCTCCACACAAAATACCAGCATGCTGTCTGTGGATGCACGCACCTCATCGGGTCATTCTTTGAAACGGAGGACGAGGCCTCGAGGCACGTGTCCACGAGTTCGTCCAGCGTCAGTGGACGCTCAGTGTCCACAGCGAGCTCCAGTCGAAGCTGCTGGAGCACTTCCTGGATCTTTGTGCGGATAAGCTGCAGATGCAAAAAAAATCGGTGGTCAGCTACCAAATTCATAGCAATGCATAAGGTATACAGGAATATACCTCGCGCTGGATCTGCTGCAGGTTCTCCTCGATGCGGGACGTGTTGGGCGCCGCGAGCGCCGCAATCTTGGCGAGACTCGCGAGGTTCTTGCGCTTCGAGAGCGACGCGTGTTCGCGCTCGGCCTCGTGGAGCGCGAGCGTGGCCGTCTGGTCGTAGCGCTCGATGGAGATCGCCGTCATCCAGCAGTGCTTCGAGAGCGTCTCGTGGCCCTTCATGTACTGGTGCAGCGAGCCGCCGTAGAGCTTTGAGTTTCCCAGCATGTATGCGAGCATAGTCGAGCGCGCCTTGCGTTCGTAGGCGGTAGACACGGGCCATGGGTTGCGCACTTCGCCGCCGTACCAGCTGAAGAGGAACTGCGCGAATCCGTCGTAGGCCTTGCAGTAGGCCTCCAGGCGCTTCGTCGACGCACTCTTTGGCAATTTGCCTAGCACGTAGTCCAGCTTACCCAGGTTCGCCTGGTCTTCCGTGTACACGAGGAAGACCATGGCTTCATAGTACGAGTACTTCTCCGCGAGCTTCACGCAGTGCAGGAAGAGCTCATTGCGCTTCCGCTCAGCAAACCCCGTGGGGTCCTGTTCAAAGCCACCAGCGCTTCGGGTACCAGCATCCAGCGCGGTGTTGGTCGCAACGTACACGAGCGGGTTCAACACATAGCGCTTACTGACCGCTGACTCCTTCCGCAGGTCTTCGGCCTCTTCCCCTTGGAGCAAAGGCACAAAGCGCAGGTAGCCGTCCAGCAAAATGCTGCCGAGGCTCTTGATTTGGTCCGTCACTTCAAAGATCTCGTCGTTCTCCCAACGGATCCGCTTCTCATTGGATAGCGACGAGTACCCGACGAGTACCGTGAGGCGCGAGATCTGGTCCACAATCACCTCACGCACTGGTTGCGTGAATGCCCAGCTGCCCGTCGCGGTGAACGTGCCGCTGGATGTCTGAGACTCAGAGCTCACGGACGATGGCTTGAGCATGCTCAGCATACTATACCCGGCTTCCAGGAGCGCGTAGAGGTACGTCGGGTCGCTCTCGCCAATGGACGTGCCCAGCTTGGCCACTTCGACGCTCAGAAACTGGAAAAGCTCCGTGATCTTGCTCACCTCGCAGTAGAAAATGTCGAACGCGTTGTAGCCAGCGAGCCGGAGCTGCTCCTTCTGGTACCCTCGCTGTTCCACAGTCTTCTCGATCGCGTGCAGCAGGAACTGGCCGGTCAGACGGCGCTGGATGCTTCCAGCAGATGAAGCCGACGCCGCATCCTCTGCTGGGCTCTGAGCGTACAGCGAACCTTGGAACTTGCTCAGCGAGATTGCCGCGTTGAGCTTCTCCTCGTCCTCTGTGAGGTACCGACTGAGCTCGGGGGACTTGACGATCACCTGCCACACGTTCGAGCACCGGCGCTGCAGAAAATCGACAAACTCGTTGTGCCGTGTGCGCTTCTCCTCGAGCTGGAAGCGCACGAGCTTTGGCGTCACGAGCGCCACACTGCCCTTTGCAGTAGTACTGCTGCTAGATGACTTTGTCGAGCGGCCATTGACAGCGTCGTCAGTATCTTCTTTTCCCCATCGCAGACCGGACGAGGGCTTTGCGTCCAGGATCTGAAAATCAATCGACACGGCCGCCTGTGCGACCGCGAGCACGTCCTTGTTTGCGATGCGCAGAGGGGACGTCGAGTACGGGCCGTCGTGGAAATGGGTGGTCAGCAGCCGCACGTAGGCCTGAACGTCGAGGTTCTCGGCCAGGAAATGTGGCGTCTCGCCCGTGAGACGGCTCGCTTCTTCGAGCCGCTTGCGGCTCTTCTCGTGGACCATCGACGCGCTCACGAGACTCGACGCCCGCGCAGCCGGCAACGCCTCCACTTTCTGCATGTTGGACGCCGTCGCAATGCACACAGTGCCGCCATGCGACAGCTTGTTGTCGTCCTCCATGAGCACAAACGACATGGAGCCCTTGATCGCATTCCCCGCAAAGGCGTTGACCTCAACGCGTGTGCCAAAGCCCACGGCCGTGCGGTTGTGCACGCCCTGTAGCGAGAACGCCGCGTAGCGCACAGTCGTCTGGCCCGAGCGCGGCAGCAGGATGGACGCGAACTGGATCGGCAGCGCCTTGGTCCACACGAGGTAGAACGCGCCCCGGGCGATCCCGAAACAGTCGACGCTAAAGTACCGGCTCGTGTCATTCTCCCCCTCAGTGAACGTCGGCTCGTAGTCAAGCACGCAGGCCCATTCGGGCTCGGGGGACTCGCTCGTCGAGCCGAGCGAGAACTGGAACACGGCGTATTTGACGCGCGCCGAGCTTGCCTCGCGCGCCGAGCACACGAAGGCCACGAGCAGCGCAAAGCAGTTGTCCAGCACGTACGGCAGCGACACGATCTCCACCTTCGCGAGGTGCTGGTCCGGAAAATTGTCGCTGAAATAGCTGATCGCCACGCGCGTGGCGTCAAAGTGGCGCACTGACACGCACGCGCAGTCCATGACGTCGCCCGTGCTGAACGTGCGGCGCTCGACGACGCCGTTGTGGAAGAGCACGAGCATGTCGGCTGTCTCGTCATTCACGAGCCCTTCCGAGACTGAAGGTTGGACGACCTTGACGTACTTGATCGCCGTGTTCGGGTCCAGCTCGCCGCCGTACTGGCCACTACTGGTACCCGTACTGTTGCTGCCGCTTGAGCGTGAGGCGGACGCGAAGAAGAACTGCGAGACGGACTTGGTGAGCCCCGAGAGGAAGCCGTCGTTGCGCTTCTCGAACGTGCGCACGCGGATGCGGCGGTCGTCCATGGCCACCTCCCAGACGTTGCCCTGGTTGGACCAGCACACGACGCTCGTGAGGTCGTCCTCGGGGGGCTGCTGCAGCTGCGCGCCTGCGTCGTGCTGGCCCACTGTCGACATGACCGCGTCAGCGTTCGTAAACACCTCTTCGTCGTACTGCAGTGGGATCTGTACACTCAGAGGGACGCTCTCGTACGGCAAGTCAATGTCTTCCCAGAAGAGCACGACGCCGCTCTTGCCGATCACCATGAGCGACAGACTCGGTCCGTAGAGCGCAAAGAGGAACGGATGCAGCGCCTCGCGGTCGTCCAGTTCGTCTGGGAGCGCGAGCGAAATGACTGCGTTCCCCTGCTGCTCGTCCTGCCACAAGAGGATCTTTGTGCGCAGCACGACGACAAAGTACACGACCCACTGGCGTCCGCTGCTGTGGCGCGCCGACGGGACCGACGCGCGACAGGACACGATCTGCGGCTGCTGCTTGTGGCCGAGGCCGTCCTTGCGGACCTCGTCACTGATGACGCTCGGCAGTGTGTCGACCATCGTGATCGTGCACTCGGGCGTCTCGACGAGCACGTTCTCGGTCTCGTCGCGGCCGCCGTCCAACGACACAGACGACATGGCCTGCTCTGACTGTTGCTGTGACTGGTGCTGTGACTGCGGTTGGCTGTTGAAGAAGAGCGCCTCGGCAGCAGCCTCGAGTTGCAGCCGCTGGCGCTTGCTGTGCGCCGTCGCGGTGGCCGTGCCGCCCGTGGCCACGAGCAGGTCCGGGTGCGGCGGCGACAGCAGCCCGCCGCTGCGCTTCGACGGCACCTCCACGAACTTGCGCGCGCGGAACATAGCGATCTGTCCTGTGTGTGAGCTGCGTGCGGGTCTGCGGGTCTGTCGCTTAAAGGGCGCGAGAGCTCGGTGTCTGCGTGGCTCAACCTTGCTTTTCCCAGCTTTAAAAATGCGCTGGCGAGTCGATGGCCTGTGTTGTGTGGGGCGTGCCTCTATTTCAAAATTTGAGAAGAATGCGGCTAGATTTGCGCATTTGTAAGATGAAATTTAGAAATCAAGGGTGAAATTTCAGCTTTGAACTCCGTAATGTATTATTGGTCGTGACAACATCGCTATCACCTACACCAAGACGTGACAACAGACAGGTTTGTTCCTCGCTCTCAACACTACACTAGACACTGTGCAAATCTCTTTTGTTTAGTTTACACTCCGTCTTTCATAAATACGGCACTGCCCTTCGCTCGCTCGTCCGTTCCTCCTCCCTACAATTCCTCCTCTCAGACTCACTTCTTTCTGGCTCCGACAATTTCCATAAACCAACCAATCTCCTTCACTCTTCTCTCTGTGAAAGTTCTCTCTTTTTTTTAGAAGCCCAGAGTGGCTCGGGACGCTCGGTACGACTCTTCGTTTGCTGGACTCGGAGAGGTGATCGCTGTAGTGGTGGCGGTGGCCGCGGCGCCGCCGTTCGAGGCCGTGCTCTCCTGGCGACGTAGACTCACAGGTTTCGACGACGACCCGCCATTCGAGATACCATTTGCGATCAGAATCTTGTGCGCGAGCTCGAGCGTCTTCATCCACCGAAGCATCTCGTCGCGGTTCTTGGCCAAGAAGCGCGTCTGGTGGGTCGGCGAACACACGAGGAACTCGTTTGGCTTGCCGTCCGACTTGGCCTCGACGATCTCGAGCCCGGCGATCGCGAGCGGGATGGAGCCGCGTGGATCCTTGTCGCCCTTCCTCTTGTAGTACCGCATGTAGCCCACGGGATCGATCACGCACCAGCGGTCGCGAAACCCTCCAAAGGACATGTTGCCAAACACGCCCTTCTCGTTCGAGTGGCTCGGGTGTTTCATGAGCTTCCCAGCAAGCGCGGGCATGCTGCCGTCCAAGCCTGGAACGTAGTTGGCGTTCGAATCGGAAGACGGAGCCATGGACGCCATCGATGCGTCACTGCTGCTGCGGCTTGTTCGGCGCTCGGGCATCCCCGACATCCGCTGCACAGCCGACATACGCTCTTGCTGGGATGAAGCTCCAGTCAACGAAGCGCGTGGCGTGTTGCTACTCAGCGATGCACGCGATGCCGCTCCTCCGTTCAATGATGAGCGCGTTGTAGCGCCAGTTAATGATGCACGTGTAGTAGGACCAGTGAGCGACGGACGCATCGCCATGCTGCTTTGTTCCCTGGAAATAGTTGCGGATGGTTTGCTCTGAATCTGGTCCTGGACTGCAGTCATCTCGTTCTTCAGCTCGGAGCGACGCGTGTTCAGCTCTGCGAGCCTTGGGCCGTCGTTCGCATTCGAAGCCAGCGTGATCTCGGCCACGGCTTCTTGCTGTTGAATCACAAAGAATGATTGAAATTATTAGACCAAGGCTGCTGGCAACTCAGTTACATGCACGCATTAGAACGTACCAGCTCGACCCGCAACTTGGTCAGCTTCTTCTGCAGGCGAGCCGTGGCGGCGGCACGTTCTTCCATGATCTGGTCAATGTCCATCCCGGCATGCGGGTCCTGTGGCACGCTGATAATCGGACGCGCAAGAGCCAATGCTTGCTCAGCTTCGGAATGTGCGGTGAGCTCTTTCTCCATTCTCTGCATCTCATCCAGTGCATACTTCAGATCGTCCTTCAACGCAGCACGACGGATCGACAGGTTGTCTGCGGCTGCGTGGTCGCCTTCATTCGATGCCTTTGCAATAGCGACCACCGTTTCACGCTATGAGAGAAGCACGTACAGACACAACAGGTTTAGCGCAACCGCCCACAAAGCTTCACTAACACTCACAGTAGCAATGCTCACCAGCGTCTTCCTCAGGTACTCGATTCGGTTCTCCAAGAAGATGAACTGTGGCGGCTTTTCACCGCTGATGAAGTCGTCTTCGCGCTTGGATGCAATCGCCACCGACTGCATCTGTCTCTTAAACTGCGAGATCTCGGACTCAATGAACTGGGCGCGTTCTTGCTCCTTCTCCAAGTCGTCCTCCAGTTGGTTGCTCTTGTGTTTGATCTTCGCAAGCAGCCGCTCTCTCGCATTATCTGCCTTCTTATCGATGGAACCTCGCTGAATGTACGCGCCCAGGAATGCAGACGAAAAGACGTCGATCTCGTACACACCGTCGTCGTTGTCAAAGTCAGCAAACTGGTCGAGTTCCTGCTGCACAAGGTCCAGTGAGTCTTCGAGAACGACTCGCGCTTGACGGAGCTCTTCGTTTTCCACAATGAGGTCTGCGATCTCCTTGTCAAGCTCAGCGTTTCGACCACTCAACTCGGTCGTCTTGGCAACCTCGGGGGATTCGATTTCCCCAGCTTCTTGGAGCTTTAGCTGCTCAATGTTATGCTCCAAAGTGCTGGTTTCCTGGATCAGGTTCTCGCGATCTTTCTCAAGCAAGGCCGCGTATTCGTTCATCGCGTCCACCTGGGCAGTCACAATTTCGAACTTCTTCGCGAGCTCAATCTCCTTCTTCTCCATGCGCTGGCGCGAGATCTTCCACACTTGCTGATGCAGTTCGTAGGCGACGAGCATCCGAAAATACTCGAGACGCAGCGAACTCTGCATCGTACGCGCGACGCGGGTTTCCTTTTCTTCCTCGGTCTCTTCTCGAGGAATCACTTCTTGGACATGGCCCTATTTCAGTTCATGACCATTAGTAAACATGTAATACTGAAAGAGGGGTCCGATGGGCAATTTAAGAGCCAACGTACCACAATGCCCTTGGTAATGTCGGCAAACTTGATGCGCACTGGACGGTGAACTCTGCTCAGCTTGTCCAGCACTTCGTTGTACGTGAACCCCGCCAGCGGCTCACCGTTCATGGCAGTCATTCGCATCCCAACGACGAGTCGCCTACAGAACAAGGACACGAGATGACTCGGTTAGCATCAACACAACCTTTGAGACGCATAAACAGCAGCAGCGTTTGTACTTTTCTGGCTTGACGCCCCAGTTGTAAATCTCCGCAGGACTCGGCTCTCCATTTGGTAACTAGCAGCAGCAATAACAACAGGTTAGCTAACTACAAAGCAACACACAAGGCGGTATCTTCACAGCCCATAATAAAAATTATACGGTACCTTGTAAACTTCCGCAATGTGCACTTGGAGATCCGAGAACTCCATACCTGGCTCGCCCGCGATCTGCTTGAGATTGAGACCGAGACGGCCGTAATCAAAGGCGACTTCGATCTCGTGGATCCACTTGTAGTGAATACCGGTCTTGAGCGGTGGCCGCAGCCACTGCGTGTGGCCGTAGGGCGACACGTAGTACGTCTTGCCGCCGTGGGTTTTGCTTTCGCGCGTGGACCAGCCTTTTGGGAGCACGAGCACTTCGCCATCGTCTCGGATGACCGCAGATTCATAGTCGAGGCTGTATAAATCACATAAGCAGATTAGAATCCTCACTATGCTTACAATAGCAGAACATACAGTGGGCTTGACTTACGATTCCAGCACTTTCGCTGTAGCGTCGTCCACGTTCGTGTGCTTTGGCTTCTTGTCGCCGGCCTCTGCGGTCGTCTCTTTCGCGTCTTGGTCGCCGCCATTCTCCTTCGCTTCTTCGTTATCGTTTGTGGCCTCGTGCTTCTCAGCTGCGCTGTCATTGGCCCCTTGCTTCGCCTGTTCGATGATATCGTCACTGTTAATTTCTTCAGTCTTCTTCGTCTTCAGCTCAGCAGCTTCTTTTTCAGTAACGACAGCTTCAGCGTCTGTTGCCGTGGAGATGGTGGCGCCACCATGAGCGTTTGGCACTGCGAGCAGCACGGACGAAGGGGACTCGAGCGTGTCAAAGGACACGAACGACGGCGTCGCGGCCTCGGCGACCATCATATTCGCATCGTCGTCGCTCGCGTCCGGGGTCGCCTCGGTTGAAACCGTGATGGTTAAGGTCTCCTCTAACAGCAGCTCTGTTGTTTGTGGCTCTGCTTCTTGGGTCGGGGCGTCCACAACTGCTGCGTCATCAGCGTCACTGGCATCTTCTTCCGACAGAAGCGTCAAATCGAGGGGCGCAAGAGGCGGACTCGCTGTTTCCACCGAGGCGACCACCACAAGGTCGGCGTCCGCATCTGGGACCGCGGTGCTTGCGGAGTCGACGACTGACTCGTCTGCGGGCGGCGTAGACTGCGGCTCGCTCATGTGGATTCTCTGTGTGTTTGTATGTGAAGACGCAGCAGCAGAGCGTGTCTCTATCCGTGGGGTCGCGGGTGCAGAGGAGTCGTACGAGCCGCGGTCTCTCTCTCTGGCAACTTGAGCTTCTTTTGCTTGCGCCTTCTTCCCTCGCTGCTTTGTTTGCGTTTGTTTTCCCCCTTCGTCGTGGTAGCAATGTACATTGTTGCACTGTGCATTGTCTCACCGATGCGACTGTCCGAAACAGTGAGCGGTATGCATTGACGGTATTCAAATGCATTGTGCGATACCTTTTTTGCTCGGTATGCACTGGCGATAGTGAATACCGGTATAGTATTGCTCAATTATATTGCCACCGGTAATTTATACCGGAAATCTGGTGTGAATCTCTTTTATTTTTACAATTAGACCGGTATCAATACCGGTATGTTTCATTGCAAGATATAAAAACATATTGTGGATTTCATCCGTTTTGTCCACACTAAATACGAGTGGATTTTAGTGTTAAAAAGGTGTAAAAGGGGTCGTCGTGTCAAACGCACACAGCGTTAAAGCAGGGCTCTATTTGGGGTGCTTTCGGCGTTAACTAGACAAAGTCGTCGACTCACGCTGTACTTTCTGTTCAAACAAGAGAAAGGCGAAACAGAACAGCTGCAGAAATGAAACGGGCAAAAATATACATTTATTCGTTGTTCATGAGCAAATCAAAGGCAGTGCTATTTAGCCCTGATTGATCGTAGCCACAATGATGCAGCAGACCTGTGCAGTCATTGTTTTCCTTCGCACACTCCGCCATTGCCAAATCTAAGACCATGTCAGGGAGGATAGGAAACGTGAG
>JAASFY010001063.1:0-12597 GCA_023334035.1 Globisporangium okanoganense
ATCTGCTCTTTGAGAGCGTCTCGAGCCAGCTCTATGTGTTCCTGAAGGGACTTTACGAGGTGATCCCACAGGAGCTCCTAATGCTCTTTGACCCGGAAGAACTCGACTACGTCCTCTGCGGCTCGGACGACATTGACGTGGTCGACTGGGAGAAGAACACGGTGGTGAGCGCCAGTTTACAGACCCAAGGCCAGGCGCTCAAGTGGTTCTGGGAGTTTGTACGCGAGATGCCGAACGAGTACCGTCGCAGACTGCTGCACTTTGCCACGGGCTCATCTCGCGTCCCTCTTGGAGGCTTCGGGTCCTTGACGAGTATCGACGGCCGACTGTGCAGATTTACTCTCAAGGGCGTGAAGCTCGAGGACTCGGAGTACATCGCGAGCCACGCATGCTTCAACCAGCTGGAGATCCCGCTGTACGAATCGAGGGCCAAGATGGAGAGCGTGCTGTTTGCGACGCTCGAGCTCGAGCTCTACGGCTTCACCACCGATTAATTCATGTGGACCACATAATGTGGTATTCTTTCTGTAATTTTAGCATTCATTTTCATTTTTACATCAATTCGATACCACCATCAATTAATTTCTGCGCACCCACAATAAATATTCAGATGACGGCCAGCTCATTCCGTCATTTCCCGTCTCGCTCTCGTAGCGGCAGACCGCGTGCGCCATGGACAGCATGGTACTGGTGTGCATGCTCATGGCGCTCGCCCTCGGCGCCGCATGCTGGTTCCAGTGGCGCAGGAGCCCCACCATGGGGCTCGACACCCTGCGCGTGCCGCTCATTGCGTGCGTCCACCGTCGCTGTTTTTATTGCCTATTAAAGTATATATCTGTGTGTATCAATGTCTGACCATAACCAAGTGTCTATATAATCTAATGTAGCTTCGACCATCGCGTGCAGCTCGCACTGAGGTTCGTATCCATGTCTCCACCTTGTAATAAATAATAATACTGCTGAAGAAGAAGAATACATCGACTAAAAATATATGTATTTATTGACAGTGACGCGAACGCAGGCTTTGTGCGCTGCAAGCTCTGCGAATTCGAGAATTTCAAGCGCTTCCCGTTCTGCAGCCTCTGCGGTGAGGAGATCGACCACGCGACCAAGCAGTTCGTCTACTTCGTCAACGCAGTAGCGGCCGACGCCTCGCGCCAGTACACGCGTCGACAGAAGCGCGCGAGGTATACACAGTACCTGCCACCTGGAATTGTTAGGAGGTGTATAGTTGTGTATAATCATGCCATTGTCTGGTTGGTTGTGTAGAAACCGCAAGGAGTGGCTGCGCAAGGTCGACGCGGAAGGCATGCTTTTCTGGTACAGACGGCGTGTTGAGCACACGGCGAACGCGCCTCGACTCGCAGGGTATACGCTCCACTTCATGGAAGACCAAGTCATTTTCGCCCAGAGATTGTTGGTATCTTCAACAATGTCGGAGCACTTGGGAGGTACTATGAGTCCATTGTCCGGAGGACAAGCGACCACTACATCATCGCCACCACCAAGAGTCGTCGTGGACGTGTTCCCACCGGAAGGTGAAGAGATCATCCAAGTGACTTCACCAGCGGTGGTACAGCCCGTGCCAGTCTCGATTGACGCCATTCTGGATCTGTTAACCAGACAGGCAGCGTCAACGAGCCACATACTCACTCGTTCGCAGGACTCGGACCCGGTAATCTTCGCTGTCCAAGCCGCCAGTGATCAAGGAAAACTTCACGACACGCTTCGCGTTGCGTCGGACAGTTTTCCAACCAAGTTCGCGGACTTTGTCGTCACGACGGTCGGCCTTATGGTGCCCGCGTCCAGCGAGCTCATCACGCTCAACATCCGCCGCGAGAGTTTGCTGGCGGACTCGGTCGAGGCGCTCAGCGTCATCCCACGCAAGCACATCCGGTCGTCCTTCCGCGTCAACTTTGTCGATGAGCGTGGCGTGGACGCGGGCGGCATCTACCGCGAGTGGTCTGTTCTTCTAAACCAGAGACTCGCGGACGCTGCCACTGGAATCTTTCGATGTGTGGACGTCCAGGAACAAATCTTCTACCTGAACTCCAACTCGGCGCACGACATCGGTACCGATCACCTCGTGTACTTCTTCGCCACGGGACGCCAAGTGGGACGCGCGCTGCTCAGTGGCCAGGTGCTGGGCTTCCACCTGGCGCTTCCGCTGCTCAAGATCATCCTGGGCCTGCCCGTGTCGTTCAACGACCTCGAGTACTTTGACCCGCAGGCGTACCAAAGCATGCTGTGGATCCTGTCGAACGACGGCGTGGACGCGCTCGGCCTCACGTTCAGCATCACGGAGCAGCGAGGAGAGGAGATGGTCGAGGTGGACTTGGTCGACGATGGCCGCAACATCCAGGTCACGGACGCCAACAAGGAGCAGTACCTGCAGCGGCGGTTCCAGTACCTGCTCTATGAGAGCGTCTCCAGCCAGCTCTACGTGTTCCTCAAGGGCATCTACGAGGTCCTCCCACCGGAGCTGCTCATGCTCTTCGACCCGGAGGAGTTCGATTACGTGCTCTGCGGCTCGGACGAGATCGACGTGGGCGACTGGCAGCGCAACACACGCTACAGCGGCGGGCAGTTGTATTCCGGTCACGAGCTGGTGAAATGGTTCTATGAGATCGTGAGGGAGATGCCAAACGAGTACCGTCGACGACTGCTCCACTTCGCCACGGGCTCGTCGCGCGTGCCGATCGAGGGCTTCAGCGGCCTCACGAGCATCGACGGCCGCCTGTACCAGTTCACGTTGAAGGGCGTGCCGCTGGCGGAGAACGAGTACATCTGGGGCCACGCGTGCTTCAACCAGCTAGACCTGCCGTACTACGAGAGCCGTGAGAAGCTTAAGATGATGCTGTTCGCGACGCTGGACACTGACATCCAGGGCTTCACGACAGACTAAAAAAGGTAGAGCGTAACGATATACTGATCAGCTCTGCTTCAGGAGGCAAGAGACCTCATTTGACCCTTTCTGTTGAAAAGTATTAGGTATAGCCGTTGTGTTCATTGGTATTGCGTGACGACACTGAAACAGAGAACAGAGAATTCTATTCGAGCACTTTCACGTTGGCAGACCAAGTGGATGGAGAATGAATTGGCTTTGCTCACGTTGAGCCATCCCGTTCTCCTCGTCCAGGCCACAGCATAGCAACATACAACGAACGGAAAGCGGGCGGCGGTGAAGGAGACGAATACGCTATACAACGCTGCGCTATGAGCCCCGGCGAATGGGGGACGTTCTTGGAGGTGCTTCCTGCGTGGTTCGCGTTCGTCGCGTTCTTCGTCGCATGCTTCATCAAGTGTAGAAAGGACGCCACCCCAAAGAAACAGAAGAAGAAGAAAAGCGATGCTGAGTTGGCGGAAGACGCGCGCTTCTCGACGCTCTCGCAGCGCCATGAGCCCCTGCTGTGGTCGCCGCCGGTCATGCCCACATACGTATCGCCATACTAGTGCTTGATATCCATGTGCTGTGGCTCTTATTAGAGTATCTCCTAAACGAGAGACTGACTCACCACTCACACAGACCGATGCCGCAAGTGCGAGCGCAGGCGTCCTTCAGGTTGGTCTCCCTATGCACATGAGCGCTGGGGATATATTATAATAGAGATGAGTGGATGACACGACGCCACGAATTTTTTTCTCTCCCTACAGACATGCAGAAGACGGCGTCAACACTTGCGCGTTCTGCGGCTTTGAGAACCTGCGGCGGTTCCTCTTCTGCCGCCTCTGCACCAAGCCAATCGCCCACGAAGGCAACAGCAGCAACAACAACAGCACGGCTGCCGCTAGCAGCCATGCCACGAGCTCCAGCAACACAGACAAAGTGCAGGTTAAAAAGACTAGCGTGAGCGAGAAGCGCGCGCCAGGTAGAACGGTCGACCGCAGACAGCGCCAGTTGCGCGCACGACAGCGAAGACAGTGGGTGCGCAAGGTCGACGTGCATGGCGAGCCTTACTGGTTCCGACAGGCGGTCGCGAAGGGCAGCAGTCGTGGTAACAGCAACGCTATCAGTCCAGAATTTAGCAAGGGCTGTGTCCCGTCCTTCACGAGGCGTGCGGTGGAGATCGCCCACAAGTCTGATGAGAGCAAGCAGCTAGGCAGCACTGGTGGACACCCACCATCACTCACGAAAGCGTCGCTTGTGGACGCACTCAACAAAAATGCTGCAAGCGTCCACCTGGAGGTGGTGGACACTGCCAAAGCAAACCCAGAACGTCTTTCTGTCCAGATCGACAATAGTGTCCACGACGACGACAACGACGGTGATAACCACTCTAACGCTAAACCTGAACCTGGATTCAGCAGTGACAACGAAGCCAGTGACAGCCTCCGCGAGACGCTTGCGATGGCGTCCAGTGGGTTCCTGACCAAGTTCACCCACTTTGCAAAGGCAGCAGAAGAACTCGTGGTCTCCGTCGAAGGCCAACTCGTTCGTATCACCGTCGCCAAAGACCCGACGCATGTTCTGGAAGACTCGATGGAGCTGCTCGCTGTGGTCCCAAGAGAGAGCGTGCATTGCAAATTTGACGTGCACTTCACCGATTTCGATTTCTACAGCCACACACACGGGCGCTACGAGGAATGGCTCGACCTCCTCGATGATGCGCTGGCAGACCCAGCGAGTGGCGTGTTCCGTCCAGTGGGCAAAGCCACAGAGGCTAGCTCAAGTCTGAAGAAACAGGCCATGAACTTGTACCTGAACCCAGACTCGCTCACAGACATCGGAGACCACCACCTGCTACTTTGCCACCGGACGATTCATTGGACGAGCCATGTTGAAGGGATACACGCTGAGCACCCACCTGGCGCTGCCGCTGCTCAAGATGATGCTCGGAGTGCCGATGTCGCTGAGTGACGTCGAGTACGTGGGCCCTGAAACCTACAAGCGCATTATGGACGTGTTGTCAGTAATGAATAACGACGTCGACGATGACAACACATTGAAGAAGCTGGAACTGCACTTCAGTCGCATGAAGCAACTGAGCGACGGTGATTCTTTCGAAGTGGTCGACCTGATCCCAAATGGACGCCATGTCGCAGTCACGCACGACAACAAGCTCGAGTACGTGGACCGCGTGTTCAGGTTCACGCTCCTTGAGAGCGTTTCCAGTCAGCTGCACGCGTTCTTCTCAGGCTTCTACGAGGTGGTCCCCAGAGAGCTGCTCATGCTCTTTGATCCGGAAAAACTCGACTATGTCTTCTGCGACTCGCACGAGATCAACATTGTCGACTCAAAGAAGACGCACCGATCGAAAAAGACAAAGAAGAGTGGGAAGTTGACGCGCAATGACTCGAGCTCGAGTGAGATCGCTGAAGTGCTCGTCGAGTCTGGAGTGGTCGCGCTGGAAATTGCATTGGAGCAAGACGACTAAGGTTAGAAAATCGACCTCCATGAGCTCCATCCAGTCAGTTCGCATCGATTTCACGTACAATTTTTTCTTGGAGTCCATCGCAGGCCTCGCTGATCATTTCACTCATCGTAGAGCTGCGAAATTCCATCATCGCGCATCTCAAAAGGAAGCTTAGAGTGACTGGTCCGATCATGCGATTCGTACTGGTCCCGGCTTGAATCCAGCATCTTCACTCGCTCTCGAATTCGTCAATTGTATTGCTTGTTTGTTTGTTAAAAAAAGGTTGCGTCATGCGATGGATGAATCAGAGTATACAAGGGAAATGTACCTTCTCAGAGACAAATCGTTCTTCGACATTGTCACTTGAGCTTTGCACTCTTGGTCATTCAGACCTGAGCGATCGACTGGTTTCCTGTTCTCAAAGTTCTTCACATATAAAGAGCCCTGGTGCCGTCCTTAGCCCAGCTTAACTCGTTTGCTGGACGTAGCTCTCAAAAACTGGTCGCGCAGCCTTGATGTTCAGGTGGATCGTCGCCGGCTCTGTTAGAAAAAGATACAATCAGAAGACGTGAGCTATCTATCAGTCTCACACAGCCAAGTCCAAGATCAGTGATGAGCAGAGCAGGGTCACGTACGGATGCTCTCGTCCGACATGATCACCATGATGTACGTGTTCGTGGTGAAGAAGTCGATGAAGGCCGTGAAGTTCGAGTTCCGCACTTCCATGCCCTGGAACTGCGCCTGGGTCTTGCTGCAGCTCAGCTTGAACTGCTTGATGATGTTGCTGATCTTCTCGAACCGGTGGATGTCGCGGTGGTTCGCGTGCGTCGCGTGCGAGATCACGAGGAACGTCGCGCGCTCAAAGAGCACGACCTCGTCGGCGTGGCAGATCGAGCAAAAGTCGTTCAGGTGCTTCTCCAAATCCTGCATGTTGGGGATGAGCGAGTACACGATCGACGACCACGCGCGGTAGAGCGTTTCGTCCCAGATCGACGTGCCAAAGCACACGGTCGGCAGCGAACCCGTGCGCGCCAGCACCATCTCCTTCTTTTGCTCAAATACCTAGAGCAATATACAGAGAGACTCTTGTGTCAGTCCACTGTCAGAAGCAATAGATGCATTATCACAGGGGCCACGTACACGCTCGCGCTGCTCTTCGGGGACGAGATCCATCTTGTGGATCAGCACAAAGACCTTGGCGTTGCTCGAGTTCTGGTCGATTGCTTCGAGGCAGCCGTCAAAGTGCGCCATGTCTTTCTGTAAAGGGCAAAATGAACAGCAGCAGCAGTGGCAGTGGTTAGTGAGGCACAATGCAAATAATGACACCATGCGCAGTTGTACGTCGATCTCGCGGCTCTCAATGTCGAAGACGTAGATGAGCAGCTCGACGCTGCGGAAGATGTGGTCGCGCTGGCTTTCAAAGTAGTTCTCGTAGAACGCGTCTTGGCTACACACACATAGACAAACACATGATAAGCCATTGCATAGTGGTAAGCTATGCCATCGGTGGTAATGAAGAGCTCTTTACCCGCCGCAGTCCCAGAGGTTGAGCACGAGGTTGCCGAGGAAGCGCACATGCGAATGCTCCACGTCCACTGTAGTTGTGCACAATAGCAGATACACAACGTAATGCGATTGAGTATGGCACGTGTACACATGGGTTGCGTTACACAGAAGCTACTTGGAAATGTTGTGACGTACAGGTTGGTCCGAGACGCATGG
Source organism: Globisporangium okanoganense (assembly GCA_023334035.1). NCBI lineage: Eukaryota > Oomycota > Peronosporomycetes > Pythiales > Pythiaceae > Globisporangium > Globisporangium okanoganense. The sequence goes on from JAASFY010001063.1 coordinate 7,077, forward strand.
TGTCACGAGCTACACAGCCAACACACACGAACAACAAGCAGCATAACGACGTTAGCATTAGCATCAAGCAGTGCAACACGGCCTCAAGCAGGTAGGGGAGGCGGTAGCTGTGTCAGCAGCTCTCTTGTGTGCGCGCGCGTACATACCGAGGTAGTTGGCGAAGATGATGGATCGCATGGACGTTTTGCCCGAGCCGGACTTGCCCATCAAGAGAACCTGGAAGAAGACGCACAGACACACACACACAGACGCAGCGCGCATAGAGAGAAAGTACGGAAGTCAGCTACACGTACACCTGCACAGCACGCGCTTTCTCTATTCAGTCCCAGGCACTTTGAGCGCACCTTCTTCTTCATCGCGGTGGCTTCTTCCTTGCTTGCTGGAGATTTGCTTTGCTTTCTTGTGATGGATGCACTCAAAACATGCGGTTGACTCGATGTTTGTATGAAATGCCGTGGTGGAAATAATAACAGGGAGCAAGTTCCAGAAAGTCAAGAAGAAATGAATTGACAGAAACACTCATATTTGCTTTCATATAAAGTTTGATAGGATATAGACTTCCTTAAACCTCATATTACTGTAAATTGCATAAAACATGCAATCGTCTATTCTCCCCAACTTTCACATACAAATGGCAAGATATATGCAAACCGAGAATAGACGACCCTCCATGTATCTTCTTTGCGCCCATTTGAACAGAAAATATACATTTTCGCTGCTCGATTCATTATGGCTAAAAACTTTGAGCAAGGAAACGGAGGGAGTGTAGCCAAAGCAGACACGGGATGGAAAGCCCAGCGAAGTGGCGCCCCCGAGTGCAGCGAGAGAGGGCGGGGTCCCCGTGATCTGCGTAGGCGGGCCCAGCAACCGCAGTTTACCGCGCGGTCCAAAGATATACTCGCCAGATCTAAATTTTATTTTGGCCGAAGCACGGAGACACGGAGTGTCGGGAGTGCGAGTAAAAAATGACATGGGGGTCAACGTATCAAAAAGAGGAGGTCAAAATAATGTGACCCTATTCATTTTCATTATCGTACCGTAAACACCACAATAACCCCACACACAATATCCCCACAAGGACAGTTGCATTACAAGAGTTTCACAAACGCCAATTCTTGGAGTCAAAAATGAAGCCCACATTGCGTTTTTCCAGGATTTTTCCGACTTTTTGAAGAACATTCCGGCTTTTTGTAGAAAATTTCGTTCTTTTTTAAATATTTCGGATTTTTTTCTGTTTTCCCCTCATATTTTCTGAAAATTGACATCAAAAACAGCCCACAAACAATTTCCTAAAAACATAAAGTTTTCCCAAAGCGCAAGAAAAGGCTGTGGGGTGCTTGTGATGTTTACAGTAGTATATTCAGTATGCAAGTGATACTGTTTTTTTCAAGTTGCTTTGAATTTGCTTTTCACAGACAGAAATTTTGGCAAGTTTGGCATAAAAAATCTCTGAAATTTATTCCAGAGCAAGGGCTGGCAGGGCTGGAACTGCGGTCACACAATTACGTAGATGGGCTCAAGCGAAACGCACAATTCCGGATGATACGTAATCATTCCCAGGCGAAGTAACATATTATCTTCAGCCAATCGTTTATATTATGAAATTTATTAATTTTCAAGGGTTTGGATTCCACCATGCATGTTGAGCACACTCTCTTGATTCAAGAGGGCGTGGTGAGCGAACTGGCCGATACCAAACGTGTCGTGTACCATAAACGAAAACAGCTTGTAGCGGAGATCGTTGGTGCAGTGGGTCGAGTCGACCATCACAACCTCCGGGAACATGGAAAACATTTCCCTCATTCCGCTGGTTTGGAAGCAAAGCGCGGCTGCGTATGCAGACTCATCAACGTACAAGCTCGACACATTTCCGTCCGCAAAGTTCGCAAATCACTTAGAAGAGTCTGCACCCTGATTTCCACTTCTTCTCGCTCGACTTCTCGCTGTATCGACTGTACTATATTGGAGACATTGCGCCCAGTCACAACTTTGCCTGCGGAGCAGTCACACAAAGCAAAGTTAGCCACACAATTCAAACTTCACATCAAGTTCATACAAATATAGTCACGTATTTGTACCTGATTGAACTGCACGTACTCTCGAATGTTCGTAAAATTCGACCCAGTATCAACAAAATGGTGTACCATCTCAAAAATAGCGGGATCTGTAACTCTGCGATTTGACGAGTACTTCTTCTAGAGCTCGTTGTTGACTGGGTGGCAATGCTTTGTGCTCTCGTGTATGACTTTGATGAAGAAGGAATATGTGCCGTCTTCGTGCGGTTGCCACGAACAACAACAACCTCGTTAACGATCAACAGGAGCTCGCCTTCGAGTACGAGACTCGCGTTTATGAATAATCGGCCTTCGCACGACCTAATCCACTTCACTTGCTTGGAGTTGTAGTTCTTGCGTGTGCTTTTGGGGCGTGAGCCATTCGCTGTAGTGATCACCGTCTGCACTGCTATACTGATGTCTAGTTGGTTCTGGATCGCTTGCGCTGTCGCATCCATCTTGTGTTCTTTTGGCTGACCTGTTCTCTGTGGCGCGCTTTCGCAAATAATTTCCAGCGGTGCCGTTCCTTTCATTAATCCCCTCCTCTCTCTCCCCCTCTCGCTTATCCCCTTTTTACAACCGCTCCCAGCCGTCCATTTTGGTTCTGTCAAATGATGTCAAAAAAGATTACCCAAGTACTGTGTTAATTAGTGTGAAATGATGTTATTAGAGCTCTTTAGCACATCGTTCCCGACATTCAAACCACGAAAAAACTGATAAATATCAGTAGGCATCTGATCTGGTCAGATCTGAACTCGTGCTTGCGGTGATTTTTCGTTCCGTTTCATACGGCTTTGAGGGGAACTTTACGTAGGTCAAAACACGAAAAGATGAGTAGAGCAAACCAGCGCATGGCGCAACAGGACAACTCGTTCACAACGCAAACAAGAGCAGAAGAAGAACAGAGAATCAACAGCATGGTGACGCTTGCGCAGCGACGAATGGTCGTGTATATGTACTTTGGCGCCGTCCGCCGAGGCCAGCAGCAGTGGAGCACTTTGTACTCCTCCGTCTGCTCGCGCGCGAGCGACGGGCAGTGCAGGAACGCATCGCGCACCAGCGGTTTTCGTTTGCTTGATGGACCAATGAAGAGAGCACCACGACTTTCGACTGGAAAAAGAGAGCGTGCTCTGCCTGGCACGCTATCTCCGCATACGACGCAAGTTCCAGACAAGAGAGAGAACGCACGCGTCAAGTACCGAAGCCCTCTGTATTCTGCTATATAGATTAGCATATCCATGTCGTTTGATTAGCATGCGAAAGGTTTTTGGCAGGTCTCCTTCCGACTTAAGCAATATATTTTACTAAATGATTGATCATATCTGAAGCCGGTTCGAGTACCGTTTGCATGGAGATTTAAATCGAATAAGTTCAAGACTTAGCTCGTACGTTCAAGCCATTAGCAACAAAGGCAGCGAAGTAGAGTGCATATGAGCATTCATTGACGGGACCGTCCGCGCTAACGTGTCGGCCATCCGACGGACTTCAGCAGAGAGCTCTCTATAACGGCCACAAGCGCAAACACGCCGTCAAGTTCCAGTCCGTCGTACCCCTGACGGTATCATCGCTCACCTCTTCGGACCCGAAAAAGACCGAGCGCACGACATCACCTTGCTCATAAAGTCAAAATTGGAAGAAAGACTTGCCAGCGACGCGCGCTTTAGCGGCATGTTCATTTACGGCGATCCAGCTTGTGGTCGCTCCAACGCTATCACATCCCCGTTCAGAGGAGCGCGCGTGTCCGCCGCTCAGCTTACAGTGAACAGATCTATGAGCAAAGTACGCACAAGTGTAGAGTGGTCGTATGGGCAAGCGGCGCAATTGTGGGCAATGGCGGATTTTAAAAGGAAAACGGTCGTTGGAAGTGTCCCTGTAGGTTTAGTTTACAAAGTTGCAGTTCTTCTCACAAACTGTGTTACTTGCCTTCAACAGCAAAAGACAAACAGTGTATATTTCGATATGGCACCGCCGTCATTAGAAGAATATATAGGATATAACAGCGATTAAGTCATGCTACGTATTCTCAAATACTACGCCTTCTTAACAGCATCAGCCAACACCTTCGCCATTTTTTGAAGAAGAGCAAACTGCTCGACCCGAGCCGCATGCTGTTTTTCCAGCTCAGCACATCGCTGAACCATCTCTTGCTTCGGAGTGTCGATCTCTTATTGGCGCACTTCCGACTCTTCCGCTCGAACACGCAGCTCGGCAACTTTCACCTCCTTCGCATCCGCTTGCATCTACTTCTCTTCCTCCCATAAAGCGTCAACTGATGCGTCCGACGCGATCGCTGAGCGCGCCTTCTTGTTGACATGCGGAGAAGGAACACCAGCCTCGCGCTCTGCCACTCTAAACTTACAAAAATAGAACAAATCGCATCAGTTAAGTCAAATAAATACACAGCAGCTTATATTGCTCTTACTGCTTCACTGCATTGCCATGGCAATTGCCCCAGCGGTTTCAGCCGTTCTGCGTTGTCGCTCTTCTGCTTTTGCTGCGTCTGTCGCGTACGCACGGCCTCCTCCTGTAGTTCCTTCACCTCCTCCAGCAGGTCGAGCTTCTCAAGGTGCTCTTCAGAAATGCCACTTGCGACCTTGCTCTTGCGGTCGTATTGCTTGTACCATTTGAGCAGCGTCGGCAAGCGCTCAGAGCACGCGCGCACTGTAAATGAGCTGTCAAGATACGGATTGATGTTATTTGCCACCTTTTTCCATGCTGCTCCTACCGCGCCTCGGGGCTCACTAAACGGGCGCAGGCGACACACTTCCTGGAGGAGAGCGGTGTACTCGTCGTCGTGGAATCTGCTTCTCTTCTTCGGCTCGTGCGTTTCATCCTCCTCTTCGTGACTGCTCTCCTGCATCATTGTTTGTTTGTTTGCTCTCTATATATATCTCTATCTCTATCTATCTATCTCTCTTGCTCCATGTTTACATTTTTGAGCGAAAGCACGAGTTGCTAAAGCAAAATAGGCTCGTACTCGAGTATTATAAAAAGGCGGTTGTGATCTTGTGGCTTTCGTGTTTTCAAATTCGGACCCGATGTGCTAAAAAGCTCTATTACATGTAAGAGCTAATGTTTGTTAATAGTTGTTTGTGTCGTTTCGTGTTACTTCATGTCAATGGCTAGCTCTTGTTTTTGAAAAGCTGTACCCATAATAATCAAATGACACATTGTAGCGCGGGCTCATGGCGAAAGCTTTGTTCTTGCTGTTGCAATGGTCGTTCAAGTGCCCAGCTGGCACTCTGGAATAGGCAGTCGCACTTGAAGTTCAACCGCGCTGCTTGAGGAGCAAGTTCAACTTGTAATACAGTATAATAGACATGCTAGGAGAGTCTCCCAATAACAGTCGTGACGAAGGTCCTGCAGTCGGAGTTCCGAGCAGAGGACAGAGTCTCACTCACTCTTCCTTTTTCCTCCTGTTCAGTATGAGCAGCTTGAACCCAATACGATCGGCAGGAAGTGCCAGC